>JAKSZP010006992.1:0-80928 GCA_022478985.1 Massospora cicadina
ACTCCGCAAACTGTGTTAAAGACTCATTGTTTTGAAAGGATATTGTTAAAAAGTCTGCTTTGCATTGCACCATTTTTGCTTTATCCCCAAACAGACGAATAACAGTCTCCTTCACCTCTTGATAGGCTACATCACTGTCTTTAAGATAACAAGTAACTTGGTCAGCACTTGAAACATCCAACGTAGATAACAATAGTTTAGCTTTTTGTTGATCAGAGGTCCCCTCTATGGCAAACTCAAACCGCTTGAAAAACCCATGTATGTTACCATCACGGTTAAATGAGGGCAGCCTGTCACTGCAGATTTCTTTTTCTTTAACAACCTTATCTAATTTATACTCCGCACAGTCTAGTTGCTCCGTCGTGCTACTCAAAAGGTTGGCAAGTTGGTTGGCATGGTCACCTACCAGAAGCAGTTGACAGAAGGCATGGTTAAGCTTCTCAGTAATATTCTTATTTTCTTGAAACAGCACTTTTTGCTCCTGAAGCAAGGTATCCAAAGCAAGCTTCAGTTTCCCATAGTGAGTTATTTCAATTACCGGGGGTAGTACCCCATCAAAGCAAGCTGGTTGCGCCATACATACTATTGATGAAGTTGTAAATAGTCGATCAATGGGCCCCCTGTAGTGAGCACCACTGTTAACTTTTGGCGGATATGGCTTATTCCGCCGAATGAGTTGCACAAGGTGTAACTCACTGAGCAACAGCCCAACAATATGAGGATTGTTGGTCCCACAAATGAGTGTAATAAATTTTGTATATAAAATATGAGGCGATTGCCCCAACTACGCCACTTTTTATTTTAATATAATAAATACAAAGATCTTCTCTGCTCATGATCGCCTCTACTCTTTCTCTCTTTCTTCTTCTTATCTCCCCTCTTTCTTCAAAAAACCCCTCCTCCTTGATCATCTCATTCAGCTTATATTATAACAATTTTGGGTGATATTAATTACATGGCTTGATAACTCAATTCGCCGTATCTCATTGTTTTATCAATTCAACAATCCAATATTGCCTCATTTCAAAGCGCTTAAATTACCATTACCAGTTTGATTCCAGCAGATTCCCTTCATTTCGCTGGATAACCTTAAGCTTATTGTCCAGTCATATCAGATTCACAACACTGCCTTCTATTGATGGAAGTCAGTACTAACTTCAATGAGAAAACCCTAACAAGGTAATCTTCCAACTAATAAATGGCATCTACTCTGCGGGTGGCCACACTAGTCATTCCTGCGCCTCTGCCATTCCCTCTACCATGTGGGACCTTTACGATTTGGCCCAGCTGCCACTAGTTGAGCTCACATTGGGCCCTGAATGTCACCTCCGCCATTTCGTCCACCCCGCCATCCATCACCTGTTCTAACTAGTTGGGTTGCACCATCAAGAAGTCGCACGCCAACTGGGGCTCTCCCTGGCCCTACACACTCATCTCATTGATTTCTATACCGCGGCCTCCTCTTTCATCCATGATAACTGAGAGGTCATAATTGATAATTGACAGCTGATTAATGAGGTTTGAGACCAGGTAATGGTGTTAGATCCTGGGATCTCTGGGTATCTTGAGGATGAACTGCGTCAGAGCATACAACACCTTGAGATAACTTGGGATCGACGCCTCCACCAAGTTGAGGATCTGGTAGGGACCCTACAACAACACTATCGAGAGTTGGCCTCCCATGACTACCCATCTAGGAGTGAAGGTCCTGAAGGGCCAGAAGGTCCATATGGACCCCCTGGGCCCCCAGGTCCCTCATCCCCCACCGCTGCCAGCCCTGAGGACCCCTGGCGGAAGGATGTGATGACAGCATTAGCCATTTTGCGTGAACAAATTTGGAATGTTGCCAAAGGATGTAGACTCTAAATGGATGGGGTCCCACTTGACCCTAAGGTCTCCCTAGATGCCCTGTTGGATGAAATGAGCAACTTAAGTATCTTTGCCAAGCTTGCTGACGCCTGCATCTCTCAGCTGGAGCAAACCTATTGAGGGTTTGAAACCCGCCTGACCACCCTCAAAGATCAATTTTACCGCCAACAAGCTGACATACAATCTTTAAAAGAACAAGTCACAGATAAGGTTTCCGTTTCCTCCCTCAATCGACATTGGGATGATGTCCTGGAGGAACTTGAAGGCCTACAATGATGGATAGACCCACAGGGCCTCCACAACTATGCGGAAACTGAAATTTTAGAGCAAACGCCTATCCCTGGCGTTAACACCCTCTCCACTCCTCTGGTAACTAACTATAAACCTAGTTTCAAAGAAATGTTTGTTCCCAGCCAAGAAATCATTGCATCCTTCCTATATGCTTATGAAAGCTCCATGGAGGAAGCCACCGACCAGCAAAGGGTAAAACATATCCACTCCTGCATGGATACACAGCCTGGGAGATCATGACCCCTAATTTTAAGGAGTATACAACGTGGGACCAGGTCCGCATGGCTTTAATCCAGGAGTTTGGAAGCAACCAAACCTTAGCCAACCAAAAACAGGCCTTCATGGGTATCCAATTAAACAAAGGAGAAAGCCCCACAGAGTTCGCCTGCCACTTCTGTGCCCAAGCTCAACCCTTGGTTACCACGAATTGTATCACCCTGGATGACGCAATTAATGCTGTCATTTCTGTGTTAGGATCCTACCCTGAGGTCCAGATGCATATGATTGGCCAGAAGAATGGATTTACCTGCATCCAAGAAATTAAGGAGGCCCTTAATGAGATCCCTATGTCGACTCTGCACTCCAAGGCTACCTCCACTGGCCCCTCTAACCGCCCTAGAGTCCACTTGGTCAAAAACTAGAAAAACCCTCAATCCAGATGTACTTACTGTAACTGTTCCCAGGCACAGCGCCAAGAACTGCTGGAAATGACTCGCCAAGGAGGCGGGATAAGGGCATTCAGAATGAAGGATGAGGCACTTTGTGCTGATAACCCCGCTCAGCCTCAAGAATCCTCTGTAACTGTAAGTGAGCTATGAGCCATGACATCTGGGGAAGAAGTTTCGGTATCTAATGATAATAAAGAAATTGATACTGCTTACTCTTCTTCTGATGACTCTCCCATGTTCCTCACTCTGCCGCCCCAGTTTGGAAGCCTGGTCACTCAGGTCACAGTCCAAGTTCACAAGATACCAGTTCATGCCATAGTTGACAGTGGACCCCCATGAATGTCATATCCTCCAAGCTGATGAAACGCATCATGATTGCTTCTGATATGCCACACTATATGGAGTATGGCACGGCTGGCCCCCAATGCACCCGATCCATAGGGGCCTATCCCCTCTACTGGTTTGGTTTAGAAAGCTTGCTTTAGATACACCGGCCATCGCTCTGGACAACCCTGGCTATGACCTGCTCCTAGGGACTCAGTTTCTTAAAGACTATTAGGCAGGGCTTCATTATGACAGCAGCTTTCTATCCTTGCTGGGTCATTGTATTCCGCTTGTTTTTGAGACCCCTCATAATTCCATAACTGAGGTTAAATCCCAGACTTGTCTGCTAGAGTTTGAAAGCCGAATTTATTGGCTCAAATATCATATTAGGGGCTCTCAAGTCCGACTTCCCCCTCCTGCTGTTGATGGTCAAGAGGGCATGCCAATTTACTTAACTAAGGCAACTACCATTCCCCCAAAATCCCAGGTTATCGCTGATACCTGGGTCCATGTTAACATCCCCTTGGGGTACCTGCTAGAAGTCCAAGGCCTAGACAACCCATCCCCAAAGGAAGTGCTAACCTGTCCAGGGTTTCTAGATCCAGCCTTCGCCGGATCTATGTCAGTGCTGTTGGCCAACCTTACTGATAAATCTAAAATAGTAGGTCCAAACAGCCCTGCCGCTTATGTCTGCTTACTACTGGTAGAGGCTATCACCGACGTCTGGAACTTTGGGGACTTAAGAGACTTTGGCTTGTATGCTCCACCCTTGGTTATTCTGGTTGATACTAATATCAGTAAAGACCTCTCAGATGACCAACAGCAAAAGGTCCTAGCGTTATTGGAAGAATATTTGGACCTATTCTCAACCTTGACCTATGACTTTGGAAAAATGAACTGGGTCCTTCATTATGTAGAAACCGGGGATGCTCTTCCCTTCCAGTCCTTACCTTACCAAAAGAGCAAGGTCGAGGAGGCCTAGGTGACTGTTGAGCTAAAACGGCTACTTAAAGCTGGACTCCTGGTGCCCTCACGCAGCCCTTGGGCCTCTCCTCTTCTGCTGGTTAAAAAAAAGGATGGCAGCCATTGGGTGGTGATGGACTATTGTCAACTTAAATCCATCACTAAGAAGGACAGTTATCCTTTACCTCAAATTGATGATCCCTCTGACTGCTTGCCGGATCCCAATACTTTTCCGCCATGGACCTTGCCAGCGGATATTGGCAAGTTGAGCTCGCCCCCAAAGTCCGGGCTAAGTGTGCGCTCATAGCTAATGAAGGGCTATTCGAGCCTACTAGAATGCCCCAAGGCCTTTGTAACGCCCCAGCCACTTTCCAACGTGCCATGGATGGGATCCTTGGGGACTTGAAGCTCTCCTGCGTCCTTGTTTACCTGGATGACATTACTGTCTTCTCTCAAACCTTTAATGGGCATCTTAAAAATCTATGGGAAGTCTTTGATTAACTACAACGAGCATCCTTAAAGCTAAAACCCTCCAAGTGCTCCTTCTTTTAGTCCAAATTAGAATTCATGGGGCATAAGGTCTCTAATGACGGCATCCAACCCATACCAAACAAAATCTCCGCCATAGAGAAGATGTCGCGCCCCCAGAGTTTAAGAGATATCCAGGTATTCCTTAGCATGGTGGCCTTTACCAGCTGTTTATTCCTCAGTTTGCCAACCTAGTGGAACCACTGTTTTATCCCCTACATAAGAATGTGCCATTTGAGTGGTGGCCTGAACAAGAACAGGCTTTTAATGCCTTGAGAACCGCTCTAAAACTAAACCCATTCTTGTTCACCCTTGATTCGACAAACCCTTCCTGTTGTTCATGGATGTGAGTGACGTTGCCGTAGGGGCCATCCTGGCCCAACATGACAAAAACCAGGTCAACCACTCCATGGTCTACTTTAGTAAGAAGCTAAATAAAGCCGAGTGGAACTACAGCGTCACTGAGAGGGAGTGCCTAGCTGTCCTACTGACCATCAAACATTTTCATCCCTACCTCTATGGCACCCACTTTACTATTATTACAGACCACTCCTTGCTACGGTGGCTACAACAAATGAAGGATCTCAACGGTCGGTTAGCCAGATGGGCTCTACAACTACAAAGCTACAATTTCACCATCATCCATCGTGCAGGCGCTATTCAGCAGAATGTGGACGGCCTCTCCAGGATTCTGGTACTACCAGCGTTGACCCTCAAGGAGGACTGGCTGCATGACCTAATAGGCCGACATGACCAGTGGAAGTTGGAAACCCCAGAGGTCCAGGCTGAACTACGAAGGATGACTCATGATACACAAATTAAGGATGGGATGCTTTATAAGAAAGTCAATAAGAAGTGGCTTCCTTATATCTGCCCCTCCTCCAGAACTGATGTTATACTAGAAGGCCATTCCACGTGGGACATGGGGCCATCAAAAAGACCCACGAGTGGTTAAAATCACGACGCTACTGGGAATTCAGGATCAAGACTATCCAGGAGGTCCTGGAAGCATGTATGACTTGCCGATTGCAAGACCAAGCTAACCCCCAATTCCAACATTCAGTGGCTGCCCCGACTGGTCCCTTCATTTTGGTTAAGCATTGATGTGGTGGGCCCCCTTCCCACTGGGTTGCATGGCCATAAATATATTATCCTAGTCATGGACCACCTAACCAATTGGGTTAGAGAAATTTCAGTCCTGGCTGCTACTGCCAAGGCCAACGCCATATTCCTTGTTCAATCCGTTTTCACCCAGCATGGGTGCCCTCAAACCTTACTATCAGACAATGGATAAAACTTCACCTCACAGGTAATGCAAGAACTTACCTCGCTATCTGGCACTACTTAGAGTTTAGCTACACCTTACCACACCTCTACTAATGGGGCGGTTGAATGGGCTAATGCAACTCTTATTTCTATTCTTCAAAAATTAGCTGCCTCGGACCCTGCTCATTGGAACCATTACCTACCCAGCGCCTTACTTGCCTACCGAGTAAGCTATCACCAAGTCATCAATATGTCCCCCTTTGAAGCCCTGTATGGGCGGGCACCTCAGCTGCCAAGTAGCGTCCAGCCAATGCTCAAGACCTCCACCTATGAGAACTCCAATTTAACTATGAAAACTCTAGCTGATGAAATTGTCCAGCTCCAAGACCAAGCCACTCAAGGCATTATCACCACCACTGGAAGAGAGACATCCTGATTAAATCTCGGATGACCCTCCTTACCAGATTTTCAATTAGTTGACCTCGTTCTCTTTTATCATCATTGACCTGGAGGCCAACAAAACAAGCTCGATGTAATTTGGTCTTGACTCTATAAAGTTATTCATAGGGTGAAGTCTGAGTACTCCATTGCCAACGTTAACCAAGGGACCGTGGTAAATCTGGTACATGGTCAGTTCCTGCAGCTGTATTTCCCCTCCGACAGGACCTTGAGGGGGGCATTGTTGGAATTCAAGATAATAATCAAATTGAACTCCCCCTTCCAAATCTGGTGTACCCAAATGTTTGTTGAACCTAGCCAAGTTAAATCAATTTCAGGATCCTCCTCCCTTATTCCTGAGTCACATGGGGCGGCGTTTCCACCCATTTGGTCAGGTGAGCAACACCACCCATTGAGGATGTCCACGAGGAGGCCATTCTGGAAGATTAGTAAAGATCCTGAACAGATGAGGCCCCGACAATCCTGAAGGCACCAGGTTCCAACACCCTATAAATATTGAATCCTTCTTTGCCTAATAAAATATTAATTAACTTACCCAGCTTTCAGCTTCCTTCTCGACCTTTTCTGCAAATTAGCAGCTTTGAGCCACCTTAGACCTCGGCGCCAGTCCAAAGAACTGTATCGCTGACACACTTTTAAAGCAAACGTCAAAGCTGTTACACTTCCAACGTCTCTCAAAAGTTGGTACAGCCATGATTCTCCCTTCAGAAGTCAAAAGGGTAAATGAGAGCGGCAAAGCCCTCCTTTTTGAGTAAATTAAGCCAGTTTCTTAGCACCCTCTTAGTAACTCATTAGGTGCATTGACAATCCCTCTGATGACGAATCTGAAGGAAGTGGTGAAGATCAGGCTATTATGTTTTGGGAGCTCCAATGGAAATGCAGGTTCTGGATAGGTTGAGGTCTGAACAAATTGATATAGCCATAATACCACTAAAAACCTATTTTCAACAATTTTTGAAGTCTTCAGAGGTGATTGATACCACTAGTGGTGTTGACCAGCTTATTGAGGCAGTGATCCGATCCACCCAGCAGGTTCATACCCTCCAACATATTAAATACAATTACCCTGCGATGGCTCAAAGCCTTTCCTCCACTCTCCGTTTGAAGGTGGTTCTCGCCCTCCCCCCTATATTTGGTAACACAATAACAAGGGTAGAGGTTGTCATCAATAAGGTGCGCGTTCTAGCCATCCTCGATATGGGTGCTCAGGTGAACGTGGTATCAATAAAGCTCATCAATAAAATTAAGTTGGCACCTGACCTGGACTATTCACAAGAGTTTGGAAATGCAGGGTCTAACAATACGCGAGCTATTGAAGCCTACTCTTCTTTACCCATACATACTAGAAAGCTCCTACTGGCTGCCCCAGCTTTAGCATTAACCAACAATGCATACGACTTACTTATTGGAACACAATTCATGATTTAATATGAGGTAATCATTAATATGAAACAGGGATTTATCTCCCTTCTAAATTATGAGGTTCCCCTAGACTTTACAAACGATGAGCCTAAGAAGAAGGAATATACATGCGTAGTTGAGTACCCTCTTTCACCCTAACCCCTACTTATACCACATTGGGCAGAAATACAAAAAAGCTGCCTGACTCTGTGGATGGTTCAGAGGGCATTCCATTGTATGCTTCAGAGGATGTAGTTATCAAAGCGGGTAAACAAAAGGTGATCTTCACCAAAATTACTATGCAAATCCCCCGCAACTGCCTTCTGCACTTAACAAGCATTGATGGAATAAGCCCTTTGGAACCTCGGGTATTTCCAGGTATCCTAGACCATGCCTACCAGCGACCTATCAATCTTATGATGGGGAATCTCACTAACAAGGACATGGTTGGAAAGAAGCATCAGGAGATTGGAAAAGCCCTATTGCTTCCTATTAAGGACATCCACTAAGTCCATTATATTGGTTCTATGCTAGATATGGAAATACCCACTGACCAAATGATATGCGCTCTGCCCAACGTTCAGATTTCTGATGATCTAACTCCTGCTGAACTTAAAAAAGTTCATTCCTTACTGGAGCCAAATAGTGATATGTTCTCCAAATATGATACTGACTATGGGCATATGAAGGGCTGGTGTCACACCATCGATGTTGGTGATGCCAAGCCTATTTGATCAAAGCCTTATCAGAAATCAAAAGTTGAGGAGCTCCAGATGAGGAAGGAGCTTAAACAGTTACTGGACGAGGGCTACTGGTGCCTTCTCAAAGTTCCTGGTCATCTCCACTATTGCTCATAAAAAAGAAGAATGGTGAACATTGAGTAGTTATGGACTACCAAAAGCTGAAAACCTTACTAAGAAGGACAGCTACCCAATCCCAAGAATTGATGACGCGCTGGCGTAATTCTCTGGGCCCAAGTTCTTTTCCGCCATGGACTTGGCTAGCGGATACTGTCAAATGGACCTCTCTCCACAAGACTAGGAAAAGTATGCGCTTATCTGCAGTAAAAGTCTTTTCCAATTTACCAACTACCACAAGGGTTGTGCAATGAGTCCGCATCTTTCCAGCGAGCCATGGACTACATCTTTCAGGATCTGAAGCTTAGTTGCGCAATTGTATATCTTGATGATATCACCATTTTCTCCCAAACTTTCAATGAGCACCTTTATCATTTAAAGGAAGTTTTCAACATTTGCGGGCCTCTCACGTTAAGCTGAAACCCTCCAAATGTACATTCTTCCAAAAGAAGTTGGACTTCCTGGGTCACGCCATCTCTTCAGATGGGATCCAGCCTCTCAAAGATAAGGTCGAGGCGATATCCAAGATGCCTGCTCTAAAACCCTCCACGATATTCAAGTGTTTTTGGGCATGATGGGATACTACCATCAATTCATCCCCAAATTCGCTCAGCTTAGAAAGCCCCTCATCTAACTTTTAACTAAAAACACCTTTTTCTATTGGGGAGCGAAACAACAAGCTGCTTTTTGAAATGCTAATAAAGCTGCTGCAGCAACGGGCAAATTCTGCGCCACCCTGATTATAATAAAACCTTTATGCTGATCACTGATTCTTCAAATTGTGCAGTTGGAGCTTTCTTGGCTCAGCTGAATGAGCATGGGGTTTCCCACTCCGTTTCATATTTCAGCAAGATGCTCTCTAAAGCAGAAAGCAACTATAGCGTTACTGAGAAGGTATGCCTGCTGTTTACTTACTGTTAAATATTACCACCCTTTCTTATATGAGACCTCATTTAAAGTGGTTACTGATCATGCCTCTTTAATTGGTTACAAAATATGAAGGATCCCACTGGGAGGTTGGCACTCTGGGCTTTAAAGCTCCAGCACTATGATATGACCATTGTACACCGATCTGGGACGAGCCACATGAATGTCAATAGGTTGACTCAGCTGCCCATCCTTCACTTAGATAATAGTGAAGCAGAGCGGCTACATGATCTTCTAATGACCCCTGATGCTTGGGAGGATGAGGAAGAACCAGTCCAGAAGATGCTAGCTCGACATTCCTGTAACACGAAGGTGGATAATTGCCACCTATACAAAAAAGTAGGGGTGAACTGGTTGCCCTACCTCCGACCCTCAGAGCAAGTACCTGTCATTATGGAGTCTCATGCTCTCCTAGGACATAATGGAGTGTGTAAAACCTATTAATGAGTAAAAGGACGCTACTATTGGGAGGGAATCATAGAGCATTGTCAAATTCTTGGATGCTTGTCTATCATGCAAAAAGCAATCCAGCTTCAAAACCAAGTATCAATATCAACCTACCATCCCTCAACAGCCTTTCCACACAATAAGTTTCGATGTGGTTGGCCCTCTACCCCAAACTGCGGGGTGGAAATTGATATATAATGGTTGTGATTAATCACTTTACCAAATGGGTTGAGGCAGTGGTTTTTAGCTCAGATGGCAAAGGCCACGGCCACTTTCCTCCACCAAATATCTTTACCTGACACGGCTGCCCCCAAGTTTTGCTCTGTAATAATGATAAAAACTTCACCTCTTATGTGGTGAGGTCCTTGCGACTTCCGTGAGCACCCAACAGCTTTTTTCTGCCCCTTACAACCCTTTGACCAATGGTACTTTGGAAAGAGAAAATGGGACCCTGGTTTCTATATCATGGAAAATGGCTACTTCAGACCCCCTTCACTGGGACCAGTACTTACCTTGTGCCCTCATGGCATACCGCACCAACTATCACTGGATCCTTAAAATGTCAACTTTCCAAGTATTGTATGGGTGAGAACCTGGGGTTCCAGCGTTACTAGCAAAAGATATCTTCATCGATAAGAATGATCCCGAGCAATCTACAAAGAAGTTAGCTAGCACATCATACAGTCGCAATCAGAAGCAATGACCAACTTAGCAAAGACAGCTACAAAAGAGGGTCGAGCTGCTAATGAGCTCTGTGCCCCTCTTCCTTCCTTCAAAGTATCTGAAATGGTGCTTTACTATCACAATTGTATCACCCCTAGAAGGGAGAAACCAGGGTCCATCTGGCAAGCCCTTTTGTAGTCACTTACAAGCGAGGAAAAGAGTACTCCATCAAATCCCTTGCTACTGGAGTTACTAATAATCACGTTAATGGCCGATTCCTACAGCCCTATTCTTCCCCCAACATTCTTAAGGGGTTGATGTCAGACATTTGCCCTCCCAGCTACAAGATAAGGATGTTGTGGTTCAAAATCATCCAAGAAGGGGGAATTTCGGACATTTACTAGTCCACAATACTGATAATAATTTAAATAATATTGATTAAATCAACTAAAAGTCCCTGGCCAATTCTCGTCAGGACCCGCAAATTGGGGTAACACTAGTTCAAATACCTCGCAGGCAATTAATGCTAATCTAAACAGTCAAATCACTCCAACTTCGCAGTGGAATTTTGGGCGTCCATCTGATGGATCTCCCCCAGCCCCTAACAGTCCCATTCAAGCACCTACACGGGGACCACTTCCCTTTTAAAAGTGGCAGGGGTCCCCCAAGGTGCAATATTTTTGCAAAAGGGGATTGGCAAAACATATCAAGTCATTACCCCACGGGTATGTCTTGCCCTAAAATAATCCCCATTCCTTGTTCAGCCTAAGTGAAGTGAGTTTTCTGAGCTTCAATAGGTTGAATATTAATATCTTAATTATAATGTAACAAGCCATTCTGACTTACATTGAGATACTTTGACCCTTGATTCAGTTTAAATACAGATCGGTCAGATATCAAATTGGTTCGTTTTTTATATTATACCCTGCGATGCTTAATAAATACTTAAAAACCCTGATTTATAAGTTCTTAAAGTATAAGTATTTTTATTAAATTAGTTGTATACTCCCCTATTGTTGGATTTTAATCCATCAAACATCAAGCGAGCATCTCTTAAGGCCAAAATCCAAAAACCTCATTTTAATAATTATTTGTGGATGATGTAATACTCTTCTAACCAGGTATGAGTTTTTCTTAAAACTAAGTCTCAATCTGAATCCAGAAGGGGCATTAAGAGTGTTTATGCCTGGCTCAGCACTATGGCTAGGCTCAGAGGACATTGTTTTAAATATTTGTGGAGGGGATATTTGTCCATTTGTCTTCATGGTTTCTCCAAGTCATCTTGTAGTTTGTTCCAGCATTAGTCAAGGGTGGTTTCTGGACTTTTCTCCATCTAAACTTATAGAGCTGAAACCTTTGCTTTACAACTGCTGACTTTGATTCTGATGTTGTTACAATAATTTTCTACATAATTGAAACGTCTATTAGTGAACTTTATATATGCATGCATATTTTCCATCTCTCCATCTAATGCCTCCCAGGTAAAGAAAAAGTTGATAGGACAACCATTAGGGAGGACACTGCATCCTTGGGTGAGTGCTCCATCTTTTTATGTAAAGCATCAATCTCCACCAATATCTCACTCCTCCAAATATTGTCGGCACCACAGTGCATGGATAGTAGACCCATCCAATGGGCCAGATGTCTCTTTGGTGCTCTGCCCTTCTACTCCATCAGAACCTTAAGGCCTATAGGTCCTCGAGGACCTCAAGGTCCCTTGCAACCATCAGCTCTAGTGAAACCTCAAGGCCCCTCTGGCCCTTTAGAGCCATGAAGACATACAATCGTGCAAATTTCTAAGGCTATAGTTCATGACATCATTATCACAGTCCTTCAATCAATGCATGTAGCTTGTTTCATCCATTTCACTAGATATGGCTTGTAATTCAAATTTTGATTACCAGATTTTGTGGACTTTTGCTAAAAGTATTTGTTTACTTTGTTTACTACGCCTTGTAGATAATTAGTTAGTTAATTGCCCATGTTTCCCAAGTAATAGAGTCAAAAAAGTTTTGGTTCTGGTAGTTATTAATGAGGCGCTGATTTTTTGGATTGCATCACATTAATTTTAGAGTAAAGCTAAAGGGGCTTAAAAAAGAAACAAGTTTGGAGTTGAGGTTCTGCATCAAATCCAAATGTTTAACACCCCCTGAAGTTGCAGTCTTATTAATTGGAGAAGGTAGTGGAAAGCTGGTCTTAAGAGCGGGTGGAGAAAAAAATTACCTCATTGGCTGATTATTGATATCAGGGTAGCTGAGACAATAAGTCTATGCATGTAGGAAGCTACCTCTGAGGCTCTGTATTAGCTGTATTAGCCTTCAGTTGAGTAGTTCCCATCCAATAGCTGTGGGACGGTTCTGCTACTGTTGCCTGACTTAAGGTAGTTGTGGTTAAAGTCTAGAATGGGCAAGCTAAACTCAAAGGTAGACCATAACTCCAAGTACTAAAAAATTATATGCGACATTTTATAGTGAGAGGTATTATATAAATTGCTTATACTTCCCGCCCCAATATAGATGGGAGAATCAGCTGAAATTTTGTCCATTTTGTTTTTGACTTTTTCACTGATAGCAACTCAGGCCCTCAGTAGTGAGCACGATTTTCATCTTTAAGGCTACAATGGAGCCAATTATTTTAATTTTTTGGTTTTTCAGAAGTCCCAACTTAGATAATCTATTATCCTTAAGGATGACTTTAAGTTTTTAGTAACTTAAAAAGGTGAGAAAAGCACTTTTTTATTTAGTAGGGTCTTCAATTGGCAACTATCTAATGTTGTGACTGCCAATACATTATCTGAAAAACTTTAAAGGAAAGTAATATTATGTTAATGAAAAATTTAGGAAAGTATTTGAACCTCTTTAATGAATCAAATTTTTCATTATTTATAGGGTGAGTGAGAACCTTGTGACACAGAGAGCGCCTGGCTCTCCTCAATCAGGAACCTCACTGTTCATCAAATATGAGTGTTGAGAAGTGATCAACTGCTTTCATCAACGTCAAGATATTTCACCTCCATTGTTCTGGTGCTTTGTGGTTGCAGCTCTATGATTTAATGATATAGTTTCACCCAGGTCTTTAATCAGTAGTCTTGTACAAATTTTGGCTTGTGACAATTCCCAAAACGATTTTAAAAGTTCTTGCCCGTTTGAGGGCATTTACTAACTAGTGAAATATTAATTGTGTCATTGAGGCTCAAATCCAGAGGAGGGGTCTTAACCGCTAATTACACCAATCTTTGATAGGCTCAGATTGTAAGCCATCACATTATTTGACAATTTGGATGTGTGATGGGTGGCAGCTGCTTTCCCCTGTTTAACCCACCTCATCCCACAATTAACCCCAAGTTCAAACCCATTACCATAATTGAGTCAGCATAGTTTTATGCAGTAAAAAGTAAGCAGCTCTGGTCTGAAAAAAGTTTAAATTTTGTAAGTTGTGTGCATTTATCATTTCTAAACCAAAATAAAAACCAAGAGCATCATTAGTTGTATAATATAAACCTGGGGTCACTCCAGGGTAAAAATTATTCAAAAAATAGCACAAGAAACTTTTAATCTAAAATGGCATACAGCAGGTTTCAAACTTGCAAATAGATTCTGAAGATGCCAAGTCAAAATAAAGCAATCAAAACTTTAAATTGGATGGTCAAAACTCAAAGTTAGAAGTTTGACTCCCAAAGTTTGATTTTTTGAGATTTGCGTGGATCATTTCCATACATTTAAATGTTACTAAGCATCACTTCCATCCCCTATGGCTAATACAAATATATCACACATTGTAGGTTGGTAATTTATTTGTTTACCTAAGTTTAAACCCTATTTTTTAAATTTCTTGATCTTCTTTTTAACAAAAAACCACCTGGTAAAATTTATTTATAATGAAATATGGGACTACATCCTTTTGTATTACCGTTGGGTGTAACTCTTTTCTATTATAAGGGCTGCATTAACAAATGTAAATGATAAGCAAGGAACTCATTAATTAGCAAGCATACTTCAAAAGCCCAACAAAATTCATTTTTTCCGTTAATTCCAAATTTTACTAAACTAGACCGGCGTTACCTTATAGCATAAGTTTTCTATCATAGTTGCTTATGTATCCATGATGTAAGCCAAGTTTTTCCTTGGCACGCCGATTTCCAGACACAAAATAAGTCTATAATCCATATCTTTTATATTTCAATAAGTAACTTCACCTTAGTTTACATAATATAAAAGCTCTACAAGCTGCTCCTAAGTAATTTATCTTTGGCCACTTCTGATAAGCAAGGTTTTTAATACTTAGAAAGTTTTTCTGCAGAATAACTTGGGATTAGCACACATGAGCATCCATTTAAAAAAACTTTAAAATGTTTTGCTCACGTTACAATTTTGGGCAGTATCATTGAGATCCGCCATAAGGAATACACAGGTCAAACCCACTGAGCAACGGACAGACTTTATGGGGATCGTTGATCCTCCAAACAGACTGAAAGTATAAGTAAATAGGAGCAATTGCCCTGACAACACTTTTATTTATTTTTATAAATACAGCGACTCTTTGCTGTTCCACTCTTTCTCTACTTTCAAGCAACTTTCTCTTTCAATCACCCATCTTGCTTATATGTCAGCGACTTCATATGATACTGTTCTCATAGCTTATATTATTCTATTCCACCAATTCTCATTGGCTTTGGCTATATATCTTCAACTCTCTATCGCCCTAATTAGAGGTGATCTAGATTATATTCATCAAGTGTCGACATCAACCTATCAACTTATTTGGAGGTGATCAATAACAACCGTTTTAACCCAATATCGCCTCATCTTAAGGCGCTCAAATAATTGTAAATATTATCCTAGTTGGCGGATTCTCACCATTCTGCTGTAACTCTTCAGGGCTTATCATCCAGTCATATCAGAATCTTGAAATTACCTCCCCTTTGACTGGAAAATAAGCCTCATATTGTTTATATGCTTGGAGAAACTTTGCGTGTACTCAATTAATGATTTGACCACTTGCTGGGTCTTTTATGGTATATGCATTGACATCAGTTTTCTCAATTTTTTAAACGGACCAACCCAGATGTTGGCCAGCTTATGTTTTCGCCCAATCATGTGCTGTTCATGGAACAAAACCATCTCATCTTCTTGGAATTGGGTCAACCTGCTACGTTGTACCTGTTTGGCAGCCTGATTTCTATTCTTCTTGGCCAAGCTAAATGAGTACAATTCCATTTGCAACTTGATCATCGTGGCAGCTAAATTCATCAAGTAATGGTGGGGATCCATTCCGCTAGTAACTTCTATGCACAAATAAATCAATGCCAGAAGAGCGGGGTGGCGTCTATATAACAGTTGAAAGGGGCTCTTCCCTATAGCGGAATGGTAGCTGAAGTTGTAAGCAAAGACAGCAGTAGACAAGAAGGAACTCCAATCAGAGGGTCTATTAGTTACCAGCTTCCTAAGGATGTTCACCAGCGTCCCATTAATCCGTTCAACCATTCCATTGGACATAGGGTGATATGGAGTTGTCAGAACCCCACGGATGCCCATGAGCATGTTCAATCTGGGTAGGATGTGTGAGGTGAAGTTGGTTCCATTATTGGTAAAATTGAACTGAGGGCAACCATGTTGCTGGATAATACATTCCATTACAAACTTAGCTACTGTGACCGCCCCCAGACCCCATATTGCTCGTGATTCAACCCACTTGGTCAAGTGGTCAATAGCCACCAGAACGTACTTACACCGGTTGGCTCCCATTGGCAGAGGCCCAACAACATCAAGGGAAACCGTATGCCAAGCAAAATGTGGTTTCACTAACAGGTACGAGGTCTTCTGGCGAAATGACTTTTCCACTTGGCACTGGTGGCAACAAATAATGGTTTCAAGCACGTTGAAGCTCATGCTTTCCCAATATTAACTGAGTGTGCAACAACTCCATTGTCTTGCGCACCCCACCATGTCCAACTGCCTTGTGGGCGCTCATAATAATTCCAGGCTATGCTGAGGGTCATGGAAAATTCACCATAGTATCGCTGATCCGCTTGTATAGTCCTCTCTATTGTTAGAAGGTATTTGCTTGCATCTCGTTTAATGCTTTGATCATTTGGGGCAGTTTGCCATCATATTTTCCGCTGAGCAGCTTCTCGTACATCAAATCACTGAGATCAACCATCATGGCAATGGTCAGCAATCGAGATAAAAACTCAGAATTCTGATGCTTAACTCCTGGGTGGTATAGGATCTCGAAGTCATAAGCCTGCAGCTTAAGAGCTCATTGAGGTAAACGCTTTTCAGGATTTTTGAAGTTCTTCAACCAGTGTAACAATGCGTGATCCATTACAACTTTAAACTCTACCCCATGCAAGTAGACCCTAAATTGCTTATATGCATAGATCACCGCTAAGCACTCCCACTTGGTCACAGTATAGTTATGCTCATGGCAGTTCAGACTTTGACTGCAGCACGCAACGGGATGCTCCTCTCCCTCATCATCTTTCTGAGAAAGGACTGCCCCAACAGTGGAAAGGGACGCATCTATCTGAATGATAAACTCCCTATCTAAGTTTGGATAGCATAGCACCTGCGCACTGATCAGCGCGTCCAAAGTGTATCAAAGGCGTATTGACATTGTTCCGTCCATTTGAACACAGCATCTTTTTTTAACAACTCAAATAGTGGCCCCCCAATACAGCTAAAGTTAGGTTTTAAGCGCTGGTAGTAACCACCCATTACCAAAAATACCTGTATGTCATGTTTACTATCAGGTGTAGTCATTTTTAGATGGCCTCCGCCTTGGCAGGCTGTGGTTTCATCGCCTTGGAGTCTACCACAAACACCAGGTATTCCAACTGATCTTTGAAGAAGTTACATTTTCGAGGCTTAATTTTGATGTTCGCCTCAGTGATCCATCAGAATACTGCTTCTAGATGATTGAGGTGCTCCAAAAAGGTTCAAGAGAAAACATTGATATCATCTAGGTATATGAGGACATATGACATCTTCAGGTCACTGAGGATAGTGTCCATGGCTCGCTGGAACGTAGCTGGGGCGTCACACAGCCCTTGGGGCATATGGGTCGGTTGGAATATGCCTTTGGATGTGATTACAGCGCATTTCTCCCGTTCTTCCACAGATAACTCAATTTGCAAGTAACTTGATATCAAGTCCATTGCTGATAAGTAATGGGCTCCCTTAACTGATCCAAAGCATCATCAATCCTCGTCAAGGGGTATGAGTCCTTTTTTGTAAAACTATTAAGCTTCTGGTAGTCTATTACTATGTAGTTGGTGCCATCCTTCTTTTTTACAATCAGAGCTTCCGAAGCCCATGGAATCTTGGATGGTTTGGGCATTCCTTGCTCCAGCAACTTATCGATTCCTCAGTGACAATGTCTTCTGCTATCCTTGATTGGTAAATTGGCCGAGACCTTATTGGGTATGATCTCCTGTGACTAATTGATGGACCACCCTCAAGCACATCCTAAATCATGATTGTCAACAGCAAAAATCTCCTTGTACTTCTGAAATAAAGATATCGCTTGATCGTTTTGTTAATCCAATAGCTCTATTATGTTCTCAGTGGTACTACTGTCATTACTCTGGCCAGTGACTCAAAGGTTAAGCCAAATTCATCAAATGAACCAAACTCATGAACCTGAAGGACCTCCTCTATTGTTGTCAAGTGTAAATACACCACTAGTTGATGTCAGCAGATTTACATTGGTTCGCTCTGGATATTTTCTAACAAACCCTTGATTTCTCCATGCCCTGGGAGTATAATCCCTGGATCCACATGAGGCTTAAGTCATGTTTATAACAGTGCCCAATGACCTCCCCATAAAGCCCAGCAGGCACCTCCTCTTCTAACTTGGTGTTCACTAGAACTTGGTGTCCGGATGGAATAGATATATGCCCTGCAGCTCAGAGAGGTAGCCCTTGATATTCATATATCTGCTGGGGAAGGGGCTGAGTCTTGCTTTTCAGTCGATTATAGCAAACTGAAATCGCCCCATCACTATATGCAAGGTTGATATAGCCCATGTTCACTTGATCCTTTAACACTCCACTAGAGGTAAAGTAAATTGGGATCCGCTGTCCCAAAATTGTGAAGGTCTCCTCCATCATATCAACAACAGCCCTGGAATGTCGCAGGAAAGAAGTTCCAATTAGCAAGTCTTAATTTTTGTTTGGTAGCACAATTTCTGAAGCTACAATGACAATGGACCTGAATTACAAAGGTAGCGCACTGCATGCTCCATCAGAGATGGTGCTTTCCGCTCCTTCAGTCCTGTAAACCATTTAGTGGTCCACATCAGGTTTTAACTTCAAATTCGGCATCAACTTAGTGGAAGCTATGTTACTGGAGCACCTGTATCAATTATAGCTCAAACTCTATTTTTGCTACAAAAATAACACAGTTTGTATTCTCGGGATAAGAAGAATATTGTCTGTTTAATATGTGGACACCTATGGGATCTCTTTTTCAAGAAAACTCATTATCCCCTAACTGACTTTGGAATATTCTTTAATAATGGCGTCTACTGGAAGGGCAAAGTTTACTCCTTTTAGATTTGGCGCATCTGCAGCAGAATCCAGCTTGTCCAAGGAGGCTTGATCAAGCATTTGGCAGGCGTATGGCTTCAGGTGCTTTGGAGGTCCTTTTTCCACCATGGCCTTAGCTTGAGCTCATGTCATTATGTACACTCCTCCAACTTGCTGCTGGTATAAAATTCCATCATCAGATTGAAGAACTTCTGCAGGATATACTACTATTGATTTAGGGATGTTTGGGGTTGGGATCATGGAGGTAGTGAGTCCTATCTCTACTCCGCTCCATCTTTTCCCTAGTAGTATTGATCTTGTTGCATGTAGTACACACGATGGTTATAGCATCTTTGTGCCAAGTGGCCAGGGCAACCGCATTCATAGCAACTAACCCCATAAGAGCCTCATCCTTGATTTTCATAAAAGGGTCCAGGTCTAAAATTTTGGGGACGTTTGGCATAATTAGGGCTAGGTCAGTAAGATGATTGCTGGCATTTGGCATAACTAGGTCCTGGTTGGTAGTTAGGTTCCTGAAAAATTTTATAAATGGCCCCGGGGAGGTAGTCAAACTGTTGAGAATAATTTGGCCAAGGGCAAGGCGCGGAATTATAGTAAGGCCAGGGGTTTCTAGGCGGAATGTGGGCCAGACGAGCGTATTCCCCCAAATAAGAGGTTACAGCGGAGGCGGTATTTTTCCATTCCATATTTGGCGGCAAAAGTTAGGTGATATGTGGTGCAAGAACAGTACAATTTTGATCAGGGGAACGTCATCATCCAGAATCAGCGAAATGTCATTGTGAAGCTCAGGGCATGGCTTCACCACAGAGGTCATTGCAATGCACATGTCAGCTTCCACTAAATATCCTGCCCCAATCAGCATGTGAGCTTCCATCATAAATCAATCAGCGAGCTCCAGGAGGGTCTCATTATGTCAGAATCCAATCATCAAGAATTCCACTTTTTGCTGCGACATCTTGGAGGTGCCCTCAAAACAATTGAAGCACAGTATCTTTTACATCCTGGTAGGTAATGAAGTTGCTTGGGAGGTAGCAGGTGACTTGATTGGCACTCCCAACATCCAAGGCAATATCAACATTTTTGCTTTCCATTGATTGGATGTTCCCTCCACTGCAAATTAAAACCATTTGAGAGGCCATGGATATTCCCAATTTGTTCAAATGGAGGCAGTTTCTCAAGTTTCTCCTCGTCCCATTCATAGGCGCGACTTTTTGGGGCATATTGAGGAATGGGTCAAGATCCAAAAGCAGTTTCCCGATGAGAAGCTGGACCAGCAGAAGTTGGGATGTCCACCGCTTCAGGGGTAGCGTGACCTTCTGCCATGGGCGGCACCGTCATTACTTGAGGGAATTGGCGCTCTGACTCATATTCATATCCAGTACTTCCATCCTGGGTGTAGTAGCTCTGACAAGCGTCATATTCCTCATCATATTGTACCCCCTTGTCATCCTTCCTCTTCCCAATGAGAGGCTGGGAGTTACTGGTCAATTTCCGCACCAAATATTGCAGTCACTTGGTGGTGTCATCTAAGCGATTGGCAAGTTCCTTGTTTAGTTGTCCCAGAATTTGCATATGACTAAATTTGTTATTGGGCTGGTGCATGATGGCATTCCTTTCTTGAAGAAGTTCATCCTGTTTCTTGAGCACTGCGTCTAAAGTGAGTTTGAGTTCCTCATAATTGGTTGGTGCAGTGATTTGTGAAGATTCTCAGCAATGCAGGCTTTATGAGACATAGCCGGTGACTTTAGATTTTGTTATTTAGTGGTTGATCAATGGACCCCCTGTAGTGAGCTCCACTTTAATAATTTTGGTGTTTCGTTGAGATCCGCTTTGAGGGTTGCACAGATCAAACCCACTGAGAGCAGACAGATAATATGGAGATTGTTGGCCCTCTGAACAGACTATAAAATAAGAAAATAGGAGCAATTGCCCTGACACCATTTTTATTTATTTTTTATAAATACAGCAACTCATTTTCTGTTCCGCTCTTACTCTACTACTAACTAACTTTATCTTTCCATCGCTCATCTCACTTATATGTCAGCAAATTTTGATAATACTATTCTCATAGCTTAGATTATTATATTCTGCCAATTCTCACTAGCTTCAGCTGTTATTCTTCAACTCTCTATCGCCCTAATTCAAGGCAATCTAAATTATATTTTTCAGATGTTGACATTGCCCTATCACCTTATTTGGAGGCAATCCAATAACAACTTGTTATAACCCAATGTCGCCTCATCTCAGGGCGCTCAAATACTTTTGTAAATATTATCCAAGTCAGCAGATTCTCACCATTCTTTAATAACTCTTCAGGGCTTATCATCCTGTCATATCGGAATCTTGACAGCTCACTAAAGGGTTTTTAATGACATTTACATATCCACAATTAAATCTTTTATTTAAGATGCTCTCATCAATAGTTTCAATCACTTAGTAAACAACAAAAATGACTATGATTGTCGCATGGGAATTCCACCCATGATATTGTTTGTAGAAGTATAGTTGAATTTTCTGGAGATACAAGAATCAAGACAGATTACTTTAATTTCTTCCAAAGCAATATGAGAACTCATCTTTAGAATATGATCTTGTTGACTATGCCACTCAT
This sequence comes from Massospora cicadina, assembly GCA_022478985.1. Classification (NCBI taxonomy): domain Eukaryota; kingdom Fungi; phylum Entomophthoromycota; class Entomophthoromycetes; order Entomophthorales; family Entomophthoraceae; genus Massospora; species Massospora cicadina. Next base: position 21,823 of record JAKSZP010006992.1, read on the forward strand.
AAAAGAGCATCAGTTGTAGACAAAGCTTATATGAAATTTATGAAAACAACACTCTTCCAGAAAGATACAGCAACAGTGAGAACATCTTCAAGTCTATTAAAAAATTTTATACAAGCCTAGTACCCCCTCATGCATTTGTTGGGTGGCCATAATGAAGAATTGCTATGTCATATTGGTACTTAAACTGCGTTAAGATTAGCTTATGAACAAGTCTACAATCCAACTTCTCTAAATACTAGTGATCTATGTGGAACTAATTTACAAAATCATAATTATACTATCCAATTTCACAAACAGATCTCTACTATTAACTCTAAAGTATTTAAATATGTGGGGCAAGCTACAATTTTATTTTGGGAAGATTTTACAGAATCAGCCTCAAAGACCCAACAACTTTCTTAAGCCTTCTCCACCAATATCTAATATCATGAAGCCGCAGCTTTTGGTTAGATAGCCAATCATGCTTCAGCCATTTGACTTGATGAAAACAATTATAACATCTTACGTCTCAACTGGAACAAGATTTGAACAAATATAAAGAGCTTAAGTAAAATCAAACTTCTGAAGCCATGTATCAAAAAATCTTTAAACAAAAATAGTCTGTGTCAAAAAATATATAGTATGTTGGGCCACTCAAACATCTGATTAAACTCATGTCAACTAAATCAATTATTTTTTGGATAAACTAAATATCCATAAAACTCTTAGTAAAACTATACGATTTCTATAACAGACTTAACCATGCCAAAGTTTAAATGGGATAAGATAAAGGTTGAGTACTCTCCAAATTAGATCACTACAACAAAGGCTAAGTGAAAAGGTACAAAAAAGGACTTGCAAAAAACATTTAAATCTTGGAAAATGAAATAATAATTTACAGGCTTTCTAATCTATACAAAGAAGTCATATTACCGCTCCTAAAACCTGCATTCAGAACTTTGTTATGGAGAATCAATAAAGAGACTCAAAAGTGTTTAAGCTACTCTTCGATTATCACTGAAATTATGGAAGAACATATTATTCCTATCTAAGACATTTCTGCCAAATTACTCATAATCTTAGTCAGTTTAGCTTATCATAATGATACTAAATGCAATTTCCCAGAGTACATTCCATCTTTTTAAGACAATTGTATTTGATCTTAATTTCAAAGGAAAAGTTCACACCAGGAGAATGCTTCACTATGTATTTCCTGTATGTAAAGATGCACAAAAGGATTTAAACAACTATTAAAAATCAAACATATCTTGTCTTGCTTGTGTTGTATGGCCTAAGAATTGAGGATCCACATATGAGTAGCTTATATACCCAAAGAAAGTTAAGTAAATGCAAAAAATAGTTATAAGAAAAATCTGAGCATGTATAAATAAGAATTCCTTCAAAATGGACTATGCTGAAATGATCCTTAGCTGCTTTTGTGGATAACTTATATACCAATGCATAAACATACATAATTTGTTGAAATCCTGACTAGGGTGCTGCTAGAAGGTACTTAGCCTCAGGTTTTAAAAATAAATATAGTTGCTAGAAGTAATAAAACTTTGTAGCTAACTAAGAATTTGGACTTAAAGGTAATCATAATAGAACATGCAATTGACAAGGAAGATAGTATGACAAACAATACATTATCTTCTAATAGAGAGGTTTAAACACCTCTTTTCTAAACAATTAAAAGACATAGAATTCATTTAGAAAACAATACTATGATCATGAGAAATTCCAACTATATATAGAATTTATCAGTTAATATAGTTAATAGGGAAAACATGGGGATATAACTGGGCAGCACAATTGCGTCAACGTTGTGATGATTTTTTACCATCACAAGAATCTTGATCCTGCAGAGTTTTCTGATTTTTGCCATTGTAACTATTAATTCGTGTTGATCCACTGAATCCAAAGTGAAGTTCCATAATCAAAATTATCTTTATTTTGATCCAAAAATATGTTCAAACTGACGCATTATTGATCTAAGCTATTGTATTTTAAAATTGAGAAAAGTGGCTTTTGATTAAAAAGATGGTAGTTTATTAAAGGCTCTTAAAATATTTTCACTTTGACATAGCTTGACAGTCATCAGTTTGTCAGACGTTCAGTTATATTAACCATTTGGTAATTTATTAAATAATCTTATCTTTCAGTCATCTCAAAAGCATTTTCATTTCAGTAAATTTAAAAAATTCTTTGGCTTCTGATAACTTGGGGTAAAATTCACCTCTTGAAACCCCCTTTAGGTCTATAAAAGGGGCTGTTTTCATTTACTTATCATAACTAAATCTAGGTTAGCATGAAAGCAAACTTTAGAGATAGTTTTTTTCATTCTTCAAGTAATTTTTAGAAGTGTGTCGCAATTCTGATATGACTGGACAATAATCTTGGGACAGCTAGGGCGGATTGGGAAGAATCCGCCAAACATGATATTAGTAATGATTGTTTGAGTGCCTCATGATGAGGCGATATTGGGATATAATGGGTTATTATTGGATCACCTCTAAATAAGGTGATAAGGTAATAAGGTGATGTCGACATTTGACAGATACAAATTAAATTGCCTACAATTTAGGCAATAGAGATCTAGAGAATAACAAGCTGATATAGAGTAGAATTGGTGGAATAGAATAGCCCAAGCTATGAGAGTGGTATCATCCAAAGCCGCTGTATATAAGCGAGATGGGCGATTGAGAGAAGTTAAGTTGTTGATAGTAGAGAAATAGTGGAACAGAGAAAGGTTACTGTACTTATTTAATAAATAAAAGTGTTGATTGGGGCGATTGCTCCTATTTTTAGTATATTTTCAAGTGTGTCTGAGTGACCGACAATCTCCACATCAACTGTCTGTTGCTCAGTGGGTTCAACCTGTATGAACAATACAGTGGATCCTAACTATACTATCCAATTTTATAACAGTGGTGCTCACTACAGGGGGCCCATTGATCAACCCTCAAGTACTACAAAACTCCAGTCGCCAGCCATGTCTTACACAGCCTGTGTTGCTGGAGAGTCTTCAAGAAACACTGCACCAGCTGGGTATGAGGAACTCAAACTTACCTTAGATGCAGTGCTCAAAAATCAGGATTAACTTCTTTAGGAACAAAATTATGTCATGCACCAGCTTGATAACACGTTTAGCCAAATGCAAATTTAGGACAACAAAACAAAGAACTCATCAACCGGTTGGATGATACTACCAAATGGCTGCATTGCGCAGAGCAGAAATTGACCAGTGCCTCTTGGCCCTCTCACTGGGAAGAGTAAAACCATCAAGGGAGACTTCATATGAGGAAAATATTATGCTGGTCAGAGCTACTACACCCAGGATGGTAGTACAGGATACGAATATGAGTCAGAGCGCCAATTTCCTCAAGTAATGATGATGCCACCCATGGCAGAAGGTCACATTATCCCTGAAGCGGCGGACTCCAACTTCCGCTGGTCCAGCTTCTCATTGAGAAACTGCTTTTAGATCTTGATTCATTCCTCAGTATGGCCCAAAAAGCCATGAATGGGATGAAGAGGTTAATATCGAGAAACTACCTCCATTTGACTGAAATAAGAATATCCATGGTTTCTTCAAACGGTTTAAATTTGCAGTGGAAGGTGCATCTGATAGACGGAAGGCTAGATTTGTTGATATCCACCTTGGATGTTGGGAGTGCTGATCAAGTCACCTGTTATCTCCCAAATAGCTCTGTCACCTATAGGGATGTAAAAGTACCATGCTTCGCCTGTTTGGGGGTACCTCAAAGATGTCACATCAAAAAGCGGAATTCTTAATGATCAGATTCCACTGAAACAAGACTCTCCTGGAGTTCGCTGATCAATTCACAACGGAAGCTCACATGCTGTTTGGGGCAGGGTACTTAGCAGAAAATAACATGTGCATTGCCATGACCTCCGGGGCGAAGCCATACCAAGAGCTTCACAATGTCATTTTGCCGTTTCTAGATGACGACGTTCCTCTGCTCAAGATTGTACAGTTTTTCATCGCATATCCCCTAACTTTCTGCCACCGAATATGGAACAGAAGACTACCTCCTCTACTGTACCCTCTTATTCAGGAGAATAATCTCGTCTGACTCTGGTTCCATTTAGCAACCCTCAATCTTATTTTAACTCTGCGCCTCATCCTCAGCTGCATTATACTCAACAGTTTGATTAGCGTCCATAATCTGGTCATGAAAACTGTCAGCAAACTAGCGACCATCCAGGACCTAGCTATGCTGAATGTCAACAATCATTTTTACCAACCTGGGCCTAATTATGCCGAATGACCCCAAACTTTCTGATCTGGACCCTCTTATGACAATCAAGGATGTGGCTCCTATGGGGTTAACTGCTATGAATGCGGCAGCCCTAGTCACTTGGCAAAGTTCTGCCATAATCGCCATGTGAACTAGGTACACCAAGATCAATACTATCAGGGAAAAGATGGAGCGGAGTAGAGACAGGACCCTCTACCTCCATGATTCCAACCCGAAACATCCCTGAATATATAGTAGTATATCCTGCGGAAGTCCTTCAGTATGATGGAGGAATATTATAACAGCAGCCAGTTGGAGGAGTAAACGTAGTAACATGATCTCAAGCCAAGGCTGCATCGGATAAAGAATCCCCAGAACAACTGAAGCCATATTCCTGTCAAATGCTTGATCAAGCTTCCTCGGATAAGCTGGATTCTGCTGCAGATGCGCCAACTCTGAAAGGAGTAAACGTCGCCCTTCCAGTAGACGCCATTGTCAAATAATATTCCAAAGTTGGTGAGGGGATAATGAGTTTTCTTGAAAAAGAGATCCCATAAATGTCCACGTATTAAACAGTCAATTTTCTTCTTACCCGAGTGTATTACTGTGATTTTTGTGTAGCAAAAAATATAGTTCACACTATATTTGATACTTGTGCTCCAGTCAACATAGTTTCCACTAAATTGATGGCGAAGTTGACATTAAAATCTGATGTGGACCATCAAATGGTGTATGGAACTGCTGGATCAGAAAGCACCATCTCTGAGGGGGCTTACATGTAAGTCCAGGGGAACGTCCCCTGTGCATATATCAGTCGATCTTCCCATTTTGTGAGCAAAAGGGGCCAAAGAGGGCGGCCATACCCCTCGTCACCCAGGGTGACCTCGCCCACATGGTAGACGAGTGCTGGGTAACAGCCTTCCCTCTTCAGATCCCTCCCCTAGTACCTTTACTCACCTCACCCAAACTCGTTAGCTGGATTAAGAAAATCTGTGCCAAGACCACCAAATTGAAGTTGATTGGTCCAAAACTGGTGGAAAATAAGCCCAAAAATCAGAATTTGCATAGTCAAAAAGGGATAGAGTTTGGATTATTGGCCAGAATCGCCAAAAGTTTTGATTTGTCCAGCAGTGTGATCATCAAATTTAACCCCCTCATGAAATCATTGGGGATTATCCCCATCATGCAGCTCCCATCTGGAAAATTGGGAGTTGCAGCTGACGCAGCACCTTTGACTGAACGAATGGCCCAGAGACTATGAATGGGCGGGTTGGGCATCCTGAACCCGTTCTCAAGCAATTGGGATCGCCCCTACGTGAGGTGGCCTTGGGGGATTCCCATTGCTTGTCAGGCCAGATACCATAATGCCAACTGCCAGAAACACAGTCGAGTCTCAGTTTGGATGTTTGAGGTTGAACCAACAGTGACTCAGCCTGCCGCCAAATCCTTTGATGTCAATTCCCATTGAGCTTATCTGCCCCCATTCCCAAATATTTGCTGGTTAGGTCAAACTTGAGGGACCTGATCCCAGCTTGTTTCCTCATCAATTGACCACAATTTAATCAGTTGCATTGCACTGAGAAAATTGTTGGTCGATTTTTCTTCCTTTATTTTCCATTAAAAGACCTTTCCCAAAAAAATTTTGTTTTTTATGTTGAAAAATAAACTGCCCTTTCCGTTGGCACTCACACATTCCTTGGAAAAAATAGCTGTATTCGTCTGTTATTTCATTATGTGCCTGTATGAGATTCTGACTCATTGGCAGTTAGTGGCCAAAACCCTTTCTAGTTTCATATCCATCATACCAGCAGCAGTACCTTTAACATTCTGGTTTGCCGTTTGGGTGCTCTGGCACCTAGACTGGCAGGCTGGTCTAATTCTAACTTGCTGTTTGCCTGACATAATCACCCAACCATTACTCCTAACCATTTCTGCCTTTCTCATAGACATTGGCGTAGCAATGGTCCCTTCTCTTCAACTGAACCAGGCTGTGAAGAAAAATTTTCCTGCCCATAATAGCCTAGTTCCACCCAAAATGTCCAATCCACACCCCATAGTTGCCGTGGCTATTGTGGCCATGTAAGTAGGTTCTGACAATCCAACTTGTGACAAGCTTACTCCCCCTATGAACCTAGCGGTTTCCCCTGACCACACTACCATCTCTTCGGTATCACTGGTTTCAACCACAATTACCAATAAAGCGAACTTTGCTTACTTCTTGCTACCCATGAATATTAGTGTTGGGTCCCAACACATCTCCTTTGAGGCTTTTAGGGATACCGGAGCCACGGGAAATTTCATGAGTGTTGAACTAGCCCAACAATTGGAACTTGACCTGGATGTAGGTCCTTTGGTGATGGTTGCTTCTTCAGCCTCCCAAACCTCATACCTAATTCGCCGGCCAGTTTTTATCTCAGTACAACAGTTCAGCTTCTGTGATTGGTTCTCATCAATGCCAAATTTGGTGTTCCCAGTTATTTTAGGAGTTGAATGGTGGCGTCAGCAACATGTTAAGATTCATCTAGAGTCAATATGTTGTCTTTTGCCAATGATCAAATGGAGGGATAATTTCCTTTAGTCAATACTCTCAATAAAGCCCAAGGTCGTAGCTCCATTACTTACCTCGTTTCTCCTTTGGGCCTTCCATCCAACTTTCCTGAAGAATTGATGCGCTATCGGAGTATTTTTGATTCTGAGAAAGTGGACCGCCTTCCCCCTCACACCATATTTGACTTGGGATTCCATACAATGGTACAGTTGGTGAATATCAACTGCCCGTTGTATCCCCACACAGTGTAGTAGGAGGTTGCACTCAACATTTGGTTATATGATATGCTTAAAAAGGGTTGTTGTTTAAAGAGACATCGCCAGTCATGTCTCTCATCATCTTCTACAAAAAAAGCCAATGGTTCCCTCCATCCCAGTGTGGATTACAGACATTTAAACAAAGTTACAGTTCACGATCCCTATTCCCTGCCCCTGGAGTAAACAATCAGCCAAGCAATTGTCAAATCTTGTGTGTTCTCTAATTTGGATCTCATCTTTGCCTTCAACCAGGTTCAGGTAATGGAAGGACAAGAGTGGCTAACAGCGATCTGGACAAAGTGGGGCATTTTCCAATTCCATGTTATGCCCTTTGGGCTGAAGAATGCGCCCGCTATGTTTCAATGAATGATTGACAGTGTACTGGGCGATCTCCAGTTCACTTGCGCAGTCACATATATTGATGACATTCTGGTTCACTCCCTGACTCCCAAACAACACGCGATTGACTTGGAAGCAGTCATGGCCACTTTGCACAAGGCGGGCTTGTTTGTCAAGCCTTCCAAATGTGAGTTCTATAAAGAGGAAGGTACCTTTCTTGGGAACCTCATACTTAATGATGGTTACTCAATTCCTCCCAATAAATTGGATGCTATCTGTGAATGGCCTACTCTGACAGCCCAGAAACAATTACAGAGTTTCTTGGGAACCATCATTTTTCTAAAAAAAATTCCCTGGCTCTTTCCCAGTTGGCTACCCCACTCCACCCCCTCACCAGCAAGAATGTACTGATTTGTTGGACGCCCAAATGCCAGCAGGCGATCGAGTTGATCAAAGATGTGTTTTTATCACCCCATCCTGAAACATGCGGATCCTGCAAGCTGTACATCGTTGCATGTGATGCCTCCTCAGTGGCAGTAGGGGCGGTGCTGCTCCAAGAGCTTGAGGGCTTGGAACATCCAGTCGCCTACTTTTCCCAAAAATTTACTTCTATGGAGCAATTTTGGGCCATCTATGATAAGGAGTTAGTTTTTTTGGCATGGGCATTGACTCATTGGCAGTACCTATTACAGGGTGCTCAGCATAAGTTGACTGTTCGCATGGATTACCAAGCTCTTTTGTATTTCCATAAACCCCAAAAAATGTCACATCTGCAAGCTCATACCTATTGGGACTTGTGCAGTTTCAATTTCAAATACAAATTTTTAAAAAATACACTTAACGTACTTCCCAATTTTCTCAGCTGCAACTCTGCCCACGTCCCCCAGATTTGGAGGAAGTGGATTTTATTGCCATGATTCCTGCTGCTAAAATTTTGTCAATTGTTTCCCCCATCATCTCTTCCACCACCCTTGTTCCCGACGCCCCACTCGTTGCTCAGGTTTTAGCTGGTCAAATGACCTTCCCCAAAGGGGTGGAGTTATTTGAGCAATTGTCCCTTCAAAATCATAAACACTCTCAGTACTCCTTGGTAGAGAATCTCATTTATTCTAGGTCACGAATTTGGGTTCCCCCTCTCTTCAGAGCTGAGTTATTTTGAGCGCATCAAAACCCTCCCACAATTGGCCATCCAGGCAACAAAAAATGCATTAAATTGATAATGCAAACCTATAAAGGCCGGCTTAACTAAGAAAATTCCAGCTTAGATCGCCAATTGCGTTACCTGTGCTCAGGCAAAGTCAGACCGCTTAAGAAGGAAGGGTCTCCTACAACTATTACAACAGGCGGAGGGTCCATGGACATCAGTGTCCATGGATTTTATTGTTGAACTCCCTGTTCTAATGGGTTTACAGTAGTGATGGTGGTGGTCAATTGCTTCACCAAATTTTCCCTATTTATTCTCTGTACCTCTGCAATTACATATGAAGAGACCGCTCAGCTTTTCGTATGCCATGTATTCTCAATGTTTGGTCTCCCACAGGAGATCATTAGTGACCATGGGCCCCAATTTACAGCACAGTTTTGGAATGAGCTTTTATTCATCTTAAAAATCACCCCTTGTCATTCCACCGCATACCATCCCCATTCTGACGGACAAACTGAGCGGGTTAACCAAATCTTGGAACGGTATTTGCATTGTTATGCTTTGGTTACCCAGGATACTTGGGCCGATGACCTCCCTCTCACCCAATTTTCCTATAACAATGGTACTCACATTTCTATGGGGTTTTCTCCTATGAAGCAACGTTGGGTTATAATCCCTCTTTTTGGTTGGTCCCTGTATATGCCCAGAGGTTCCTACTGCCAAAGATCATGTTGAGCATCTCTGATTTACCCAGTCCTTAGTGCAGGAGCAGCTCACCAAAGCTATTGATGATTATGAATGGTTTGCAGATTGAAAATGGCTTCCTGGCCACGATATCACAGTGGGCTCTCATGTTAGATACTCGTCATCTGCAGATGCTGGTACCTTTCAGAATTTTGCAAGCAAGCGTTTGGGTCCCCACCTGGTGGAAGAAGACTTGGGCAATGGTGCTTTTTGGTTATAATTGCCAGCTTATTGGAAACAGCCCCCTGTCTTCCACATATCTCTGCTGTCCCCATTCAAGGGTATTGTCCTTGCCAAACCCAAGCCAATTGTGATAGAGGATGCAGAAGAAGCTGAGGTGTAAAACATCCTGGAGTCCTGCAAATCCCAGCGGTCAGTTCAGATTCTCGTTGCATGGAAGGGGTATCCAGCCTATGAGAACAGTTGGGTTAATGCTTATGATTGCGCTAATTGCATGGAACTGATCAAGGCGTTCCATGAGTCTCACCCCAACACTTCCCGTCCCCCCCAAAAAGTTGCACCAGTAATGGCGATCAAACTGCCCAAGGCCTATAAGAATGTGGCCCTTTTGCAGTTTCCTGGTGGTGGTGCCCTTCCTTTGGAAAAAGGAAAGGTTAATGTAAGTCCAGGGGAACGTCCCCTGTGCATAGATCAGTCTCTCTTCCCGTTTGCAAAAAAGGGGCTGAAGAGGGCGTCCATACCCCTTGTCACCCATGGTGACCTCGCCCACAAGGTAGACGAGCGCTGGGTAACATCCTTCCCTCTTTGGATCCCTCCTCCGGTACCTTCGCTCACCTCGCTTAAACTCATTCGCCATATTGAGGAAGTCTGTGCCAAGATTGTCTAATTGAAATCAATTGGTCCAGAACTGGCAGAAAATAAGCCTGATGATCTGAATTTGCATAGTCAAAAAGGGATGAAGATTGAATTATCAGCCAGAGTTTTCCAACGGTGTTGATTTGGCCAGCGGTGTGATCATCAAATTTAACCCCCTCATGAAATCATTGGGGATGATCCCCATCATGCAGCTCCCATCTGGAAAATTGGGAGTTTCAGCTGACGCAGCACCTTTAGCTGAACGAATGGCCCTTAGACCAGGCATGTGCAGGTTGGGCATCCCAAACCCGTTCCCAACCAATTGGGACTGCCCTTACGTGGGGTGGCCTTGGGGGATTCCCATTGCTTGTCAGGCCAGACACCATAATGCCAACTGCCAGAAACACAGTCGAGTCTCAGTTTGGATGTTTGAGGTTGAACCAACAGTGACTCAGCCTGCCGCCAAATCCTTTGATGTCAATTCCCATTGAGCTTATCTGCCCCCATTCCCAAATATTTGCTGGTTAGGTCAAACTTGAGGGACCTGATCCCAGCTTGTTTCCTCATCAATTGACCAATATTTAATCAGTTGCATCGCACTGAGAAAATTGTTGGTCGATTTTTCTTCCTTATTTTCCATTAAAAGACCTTTCCCCAAAATTTTTGTTTTTTATGTTGAAAAATAAACTGCTCTTTCCGCCGGCACTCACAAACCCCTCAGGGTTAACGGCAGTACTTATCTGGTATTTCATTATGTGCCTAAATGAGATTCTAGCTCATCAGCAGTTAGTGGCCAAAACCCTTTCTAGTTTCATATCCGTCATACCAGCAGCAGTGCCTTTGGCATTCTGGTTTGCCGTTTGGGTGCTCCAGCACCTAGACTGGCAGGCCACCTAATTTTAACCTACTGTTTGCATGACATTACAGTGCACTACCTCTGTGCTTTGGGTCCATTGTCATCATAGCTTCGGCAATTGTGCTACCAAATGAAAACTATGATTTGTTAATTGGAACTGCTTTCCTACGTCATTTTGGGGCTGTCATTAATATAATGGAGGAGACCCTCGCCATTCTGGGACAGCGGACCCAATTTACTTTACCTCTGGTGGAGTACCGAAGGATCTGGTGCACATGAGCCATATCAACCTTGCATATAGTGATGGGGTGATGCCAGTTTGTTATCACCAACTAAAGCGCAAGACTCATCCTCTTCTTCAGCAGATATATGAAGATCATGGGATACCTCTTCGAGCTTAAGGGCTCATATCTATTCCTTTTGGACATCAAATCTTAGTGAACACCAAGTTAGAGGTGGAAGTGCCTATTGGGCTATATGGGGAAGCCATTGGGCTCTATAGTTAAACGCAGTTTGAGCCTCATGTGGCTCCAGGGATTATACTTCTGGGTTATGGAGAGATTAAGGTTCTGTTAGAAAACCTCCAAAGAAAACTAATGCAAATCCGCTGACACCAAATAGTAGCGTATTTACATTTGATTCCAATAGAAGAGGTCTTTTTAGGTTCATGATTTTTGGTCGTTGGACTAATTTGGTCTACCAGTTAAGGCACCAGCTGGCGTACTGACGGTGGTACTGTGGATTAATCTAATTGGACTATAGGGAGAACAAAAAGACCAAGCAATAGCTTTATTTTGGAAGTACAAGAGGATTATCACTGTCAACGATACTGACTTAGGGTGTGCTTGGGGGTAGTCTATCAAGTAGACACAGGAGATCATCCCCCTATAAGGTCACAGCAGATCCGCTGATTGAGGTCAGAGGAAAACATTGTCACTAACGAAATTGACAAGTTGCTGGAGCAAGAGATCTCAAACTGTCCAAGCGTTCATGGGCTTCACCCATTCTGATTGTAAAAAGGAAGGACAGCACCAACTGCATAGTAATAGGCTACTGAAATTCAACAGTATTGCAAAAAAGGACTCTTACCCTTTGCCAAGAATTGATGATGCTTTGGATTGGTTAAGGGGAGCCCATTAATATTCATCAATGGACTTGATATCCAGTTACTGGCAAATTGAGCTATACGCTGTGGAACAGGAAAAATGCGCCATAATCACCTTCAAAGGCATTTTTCAACCAACGCAAATGCCTCAAGGGCTGTGCAACGCCCCAGCTAAGTTTCAGTGAGCCAGGAACACTATTCTTGGTGACCTGAAGCTGTCATGTGTCGTTGTATACCTCAACGATATTAACATTTTCTCTCAAACGTTTTTGGAGCACCTCAATCATTTAGAAGCAGTACTCTGACAGCTTGCTGAGGCAAACATCAAAATTAAGCCTCAAAAATGTAACTTCTTCAAAGATCAGTTGGAATACCTGGGGTTTGTGGTAGACCTTAAAGGGTTGAAACCACAGCTGGCTAAGGTGTAGGTCATCAGCAAAATGACTACACCTCAGAGTAAACGTGACATACAGGTATTTTTGGGAATGATCAGTTACTACCGGCGCTTCATCTCTAACTTTTCTGCATTGGGTGGCCACTTTTAGAGTTGTTAAAAAAGGGTGCTGTGTTTGAATGGACAGAAAGTCATCAATACACTTTCAATACACTTCGTACAGCGCTGACCAGTGCACTGGAGCTATGCTATCCAAACTTTGACAAAGAGTTTATCGTTCAGACAGATGCATCCCTTTCCGCTGTTATGCAGTACTTTCTCAGAAAGATGACGAGGGATAAGAGAATCCTGTAGCATACTGTAGTCAAAGTCTGAACTGCCATGAGCGTGATTATACTATGACTGGCGGGAGTGCCTAGTGGTAATATACGTGTATAAGCAATTTAGAGTCTACTTGCATGGGGTATAGTTCAAAGTCATAACAGATCACGCGTCATTACGCTGGTTGCAGATCCTCAAAGAACCTGAAGGCCGTTTAGCCTGATGGGCTCTTAAGCTGCAGGCTTATGACTTCAAGATTCTTTATTGCCCAGGAGTAAAGCATCAGAACGCTAATTGTTTATCTCAACTGCTGACTGTTGCCGTGATGGCGGACCTCAGTGACGTAATGTACAATAACATGCTCAGTGGAAAATATGACGAAAAACCTCCTCAAGTGATCAAAGCATTAAAGGAGATGTGAACGAATACCTTCCAACAAAATTAGGAACTGTACAAGTGTATTGGTGATTCTACAATGAATTTTTCACAACCCTCAGCATAGCCTGGGATTATTATGAGCGCACACAAGGCAGTTGGACATGGTGGGGTGCGCAAGACAATGGAGTTGTTGCACCCTCATTTAATATTGGGAAAGCATGAGCTTCGATGTGCTCAAAACCATTTCCTGTTGCCATCAGTTCCAAGTGAAGAAGCCATACTGCCTTAAGTCTTCATACTGGGTAGCAAAACCACATTTTTCTAGGCACACAATTTCCCTTGACGTCATTGATCCCTTGCCAACAAGAGCCAACTGGTGTAAGTACATTATTGTGGCTATTGACCACTTGAACCAGTGGGTCAAAGTGAGGGCAATACAGGTCTTGGGGCGGTTACAGTGGCCAGGCTCGTGGTGGAATGAATTATTCAGTGACATGGCTGCCCTCAAATCATTCTCATTGATAACGGAACCAACTTCACCTCACACATCCTACCAAACTGAATGAGCTTATGGGAATCCGTGGGGTTCTGACGACTCCATACCACCCCAAATCCAATGGAATGGTCAAGTGGGTAAATGGGACTTTGGTGAACATAATACAAAAATTAGTAATGGATTGACCTTCCAATTGGAGCTCCCTCCTTTCTACTACCATGTTTGCCTATAACATTAGTTACTATTCCGCCACGGGGAAGAGCCCCTTCCAACTTCTATATGGCTGACACCCAGATCTTCCTGTGTTACTTTAGTCGTGTGTAGAAGACACCAGAGGAATGGAACCCAATGCTATTTGACTAACCTGGTGAACACTCTGATCAAATTGAAAACTGAAGCATATTCCTTCAGCTTAGCTAAGAAGATCAGGAATCAGGCTGCTGATCAGTTATGTCATATAAGATTGGCACAGTTCAAAGAAGGCGATATGGTTCTCTTCCATGACCAACATGGGTTCAGGTGGAAACACAAGCTGGCCAGTATTTGGATTGGTCCATTTAAAGTTATAGAGAAAACTGAGGTTGACGTGTATACCATCAAGGACCCCACAAGTGGTCATATCATTAACCAAGTGCACACAAAGTTCCTCTGACCATACAAACAATAGGAGCCTTATTGTCCAGTCAAGGAGGGGGTAATGTTGCGATTCCAATACTACTGGATAATAATCTTGGGACAGCTAGGGCGGATTGGGAAGAATCCGCCAAACATGATACTAGTAATTATTATTCAAATGCCTCAATACAAGGCGATATTAGGATATAATGGGTTATTATTAGATTGCCTCTAAATAAGGTGATAAGGCAATAAGGTGATGTTGAATTTGACAAATATGAATTAAATCGCCTACAATTAGGGTGATTTAGAGCTAGAGATTAACAAGCCAAAAATCGAGTAGAATTGGTGGAATAGAATAGCCCAAGTTATGAGAGTGGTATTATCTGTAGCCTCTGTATATAAGCAAGATGGGCGATTAGGAGAAGTTAAGTTATTGATAGTAGGTAAAGAGCGGAACAGCAAAAGGTCGCTGTACTTATTATAATAAATAAAAGTGTTGATTGGGGTGATTGCTCCCATTTTTAGTGTATTTTTAAGCGTGTCTGAAGGACCAACGATCCCCACATCATCTGTCTGTTGCTCAGTGGGTTCGACCTATATGAATAATATGGCAGATCCTAATGATACTGTCCAATTTTATAACAAAAAGTTAGAAAAGAAAACAAATTATTTAGCAACTGAATATGCTTCTCAGCAGGATGAACATCCAAATTTCTTACATTACCCCCTTAAAAATATTGAGTGGAGAATTGAGACATAGAAAACGTCCATTTACACAATTATAGTAACTGTCAGACTTTTGCCCTCCCAGTTGCAAAAGAAGAATGTTTTAGGTCAAAATCTGCTGAAAAGGGGAAATATTGTCCCTTTGCTAGTTTGCAATGATGTTTCAATTAAGTTTGATAATGATAATGCTGATATCGTCCAATAGACCCTGGCTGATTCTTGGTAGAACCCCGCTAATTGGGGTAACACCATTTCAAATCCTGCATGGGCCAAAAACCCTAAAATCAAGCTTTCAGGTTACTCTGACCACCCAATGGACATGGGGTGACCATTGGAAGATACTTCCCCCACCATGACCAGGTCCTTCAAAACATCTACATGGGGACCCCCCCTTTTTTATAGGCTTGGTGGGGTCCCCCAAGGTGAAATAAATTTCTTAAATGGGGATTGGATGAAGTTTATAAAATTGCTACCTCATGGGTATGTTTTGGCCAATCAGAACTCCCTTCCATCATTCCGCTACCCTGAAGTGAGTACCCAAGTTTTTAACGCTATTCCCCATATTTCTTGATTTGAACTAGGCTAAGCTATTTTGAACATATCCTCAAATTTCCCTCAACTCTCGAAATACTTTAAATACTAAATGGTTGGATGTTGAGGGGCTTCAGTTTTCACTTTTATTCACGCTAGTAATAAAATTTATAAAAACCCAACTTTTATTAGTGCTTTATTTTAATTTTATTTACAACTCTGTGGAATCCAGCAGGCGATAAGCACCAGCAAGCATAATCATCTGGGTTCCTACAAAACGGTGCTCACTACAGGGGATCCCTGTACACCAAAAATAGTTGCTCTTGAAAAGCAACTAACAAGCGCTTTGTCCCACCTTGAGGAGCTTGAGCAGTGCCCTTATAAACTCCCCTTAAATACAAGTTCACTCCTGGTGAAGGGAACATAGCTTCCTTCTTATATGTTTTGAATTAGTAATGCAAGACTCATTGGACAAGCAAAAAGTCAAACACATCCTTCCTTGCTTGAGTCGTTTAGCACAAGAGATGATTGTTCCTTACCTGAACCCTTCGCACACTTGGGCAGAGGTGAAGGAGGCTCTTTTGGCTGAATTTGGATCAAAGCAGAGTCTACACCGGGAAAAACAGGCCTTTATGCGCCTTAGCATGTATGAAGGTAAATCGCCCATTGCTTTTGCTGAATGATTTTACCTCTCTGCGCAAAGGTTATCCACCTCTAACATGCTCACCCTTGACAATGCTATCGCCTCCCTGGTATCTGGGTTAGCCTCTCAGCCCTCTTTAGCTAGACATATCATCTCAGTAAAACGCCACTTCAAAAACATCTGCGACATTAAAGAAACTTTGTTAGAAGTGCCCAAATTCCAATTATGTGCTAACACAAATGACGCTGAGGTGAAACCTTCAGCTTTAACCATTAAGGAGCTTCTGCTGGTTGAACAGTTGGAGTGAGCCCACCTGTGCCTATCCTCACCGCTAAACCTGCTTCCTCAGTACAACTTAAGGATACACCATCTTTGTGTAAATTGGAGTTCGCCTCTGTGCCTTCTCTTCCAGCCAAGCTGGTAAATGTGGCCCTTAAGGCTACCTAATTTTCTGTAGCCATCTCCCCTACTTCCATTGCGGCCTTGCCCATTGTTGTGAATACCCCTAGGGAGGAATCTGAGGGGGGTTATGATGACGTTGGATACTATATTTTGGGAGTACCTGCGGAAATAGAGGTTCCTGATCATTTGAACGCTGAAAGAGTAGATTGTACCACCATACCTGAGGGAATGTACCTCAGCCAAATTTTAGGATGGCAAAAATTACTGACACTGCCAGCGATGGTGATCAGATCTTAGCTAGCTTGATTTGACCTCTTCAGCGGGTCCAGCCCATGAAAACCATCTTGGATAAATATCCTGAGACTTCTCACAAATTAACCTCCACCTTGCAGCTCAAGGAGGTCTTAGCTTTGGCACCTAACTTTGGAGGAACCCTCACAAAAGTTGAAGTGGTTATGCAAAAAGTCCAAATACTGGCCATCTTGAACTCTGGCTCCCCAGTTAACTAATCTCCACAAAGCTTATTAAGAAGATAAAGCTATTGGCTGACTTGGTGTAAACGCAAGAATTTTGAACCACTGGCCCAAATAATACCCGTGCAATTGGGGCATACTCTTCCCTTCCCATTCGAATTGGGAAGCTTATTTTATCAGCCCCTGCTGTGGCTTTGGACAATAACGTGTATGATATTCTCATTGGCACTCAGTTTATGATTGAGTATGAGGGAATAATAAACATGAAGCAAGGATAACTCTTGTTACTAAACTATGAAGTCCCGTTAGTCTTATCTAAAAAAGAACTTAGCAAGCATGAATACACTTGCCTGATCGAATACCCTTTCTCAGCTATGACTACCTTATTCCACCTCTGGACACCACACTAAGAAATTGCCTGATTCAGTGGATGCAAGGGATAGCATCTCTTTCTATGCTGCAGATGCAGTATTATTTAAACCTGGTGAATAACGTGTGGTTGACACTAAAATCACGCTCCAAATCCCACACCACTGCTTGTTGCACATTACAAGTCTTGAAGGCGTTAGCCCCTTGGAGTTTTGGGTCCTGCCTGGGATACTAGACCCAGCTTACCAGAGGCCTATTACCCTTCTGCTGGGAAACCTCACTGTAAAAGACATGGTCATTCAAAAACACCAAGAGATTGGCAGAGGTTTTCTACTTCCAGTGGAGGATATTGACCGTATCCACCCCATCAGCTCTATGGAAGATTTGGGTTTGCCTATGGATAACCTAGTGTGTACCCTACCCAATGTACATATTTCAGATGAGCTAACTCCAGACGAATTGGAAAAAGTTCACACTTTATTAGATGAATACAGTGACATATTTTCCAAATCAGACAATGAATATGGCCACATGAAAGGCTGGTGTCACTCCATCAATGTGGGTGATGCCATCCTATTAGGTCTAAACCTTACCATAATTCAAAGGTGGAAGAACAGAAGATGAGGACGGAGCTCCAGCAGTTGCTAGATTCTGGGTTATTAGTTCCATCGCAAAGCCCTTGATCTCCCCCTCTATTGCTTATTAAAAAGAAAAACGGAGGACATCGTATATTTATGGACTACCAAAAGTTAAATAACCTCATAAAAAAGGATATCTATCCTATCCCCCGCATTGACGACGCCCTGGCACAACTCTCTGGCACTAACTTCTTTTCCGCCATGGACTTGGCTAGCGGCTATTGGTAAATGGACCTTTCTCCTGATGATCAGGTGAAATGTGCTCTCATTTGTAGTGAGGGCCTTTTCTAACCAACCCAATTACCTCAAGGGTTTTTTAACGCACCTGCATCCTTCCAGTGTGCGATGGACCATATTTTGCGGGACCTGAAGTTAACTTGTGTCATCATATATCTTGATGATATCATAGTGTTCTTACGAACTTTCATCAAACATTGATCATCTGAAGGAGGTTTTTCAATGGTTACGCAAGTCAAATATTAAGTTGAAGTCTTCAAAGTGTACCTTCTTCCAACAGAAATTGTATTTCCTCAGACATTCCATTTCTCAAGAAGGAATTTAACCCATGCAAGATAAGGTTAAAGCGATTTTAAGAATGCTTTCCTTAGAAATCTATGGGATATTCAGGTATTTCTAGGAATGATGGGGTATTATTATCAGTTTATCCCCAAGTTTTCCCAACTCAGTGAACCTCTCGTTTGCCTATTGACTAAGAACACCCCTTTCTATTGGGGCGCTGAACAGAAGGCCACTTTCAATATTATGAAACAACTGCTACAACAACGTCATATCTTACGGCACCCAGATTATAAAAAACCGTTTATCTTGTTTACTGATGCCTCAGACTACGCCGTTGGGGCCATCTTAGCACAATTGGATGAAAATGGTGTTGATCATCTGGTATCTTACTTCAGTAAAATTCTTTCAAAAGTGGAATGCAACTACAGCGTAACAGAAAAGGAGTGCCTTGCCATTTTGTTAGCTGTGAAACACTACCGCCCATTCCTATATGGGACCACCTTCAATGTAGTTACTGACCACGCTTCATTGTAGTGGTTACAGAATATGAAGGATCCTATTGGCCAGTTAGCTCGCTGGGCTCTAAAGCTCCAGCATTACGATATGAATATTGAACACCATGCTGGGACCCAGCACATGAATGTTGATGGGTTGACTAGGCTGCCAGTCCTTCACTTGGATAATATTGAGGTAGAGAGGCTACATAACCTCTTAATGACCACCAATAAATGGGAGGATGAGGATGAGCCCGTCCAGAAGATGTTATCTCAGCACTCCTGTAGCACAAAAGTAGAGAATGGGAAGTTGTATAAGCAGGTGGGGTGAAATGGCTGCCTTACCTTTGGCCCTCAGAATGAGTACCTGTTATCCTAAAAGCTCACTCCACCCTAGGTCATGGAGGGGTGAAGGAAACATATGAGTGGATTAAGGATCGATACTATTGGGATGGAATGATGGAAGAGATTGTTGATGTCTTAGAAGCTTGCCTTACGTGTAAGAAGCAATCCAGTTTCAAGACTAGATACCAATATCAACCTACTACCCCTCAACAACCGTTCCACACCATCAGTTTGACCATAGTAGGACCCCTTTCTCGAACTACTAGTGGAAACAAATCTATCCTAGTAGCTATTTATCATTTCACTAAGTGGGTGGAAGCCGTAGCTCTCCTTGCTCAAACGGACAAGGCCACAGCCACGTTTTTACGTCAAAACATTTTCTCTCAACATTGCTGTCCCCAAGTACTACTCTGTGATAATGGAAAAAATTTCACCTCTAGAGTAGTTAAAATCCTGGCCACATTTATGGGAGCCCAACAGCTTTTCTCAGCTCCATATAATCTCTCCACTAATGGGACTTTGGAAAGAGAAAATGGAACCTTGGTTTCCATCTTACAAAAAATGACTTCCTCTGATCCTCTTCACTGGGATCATTGCCTACCTAGTGCTCTGATGGCTTACCAGATTAGTTTTCATTGGATCTTAAAGATGTCTCCATTCCAGGTCTTGTATGGGTGGGAACCTGGAATACCTGCTCTTATAGAAAAAGATGTATTCTCCTCTAAAGTTGAGGAGCCTGAGAAAGTTATAAGGAAGATTGGCTCAACGTATCATTTAACTCCAATCTGAGGCTATGACTAACTTTGCAAAAAATGATGACAAAGAAGGAAAGGCTGCTAATGAGCTTTGAAACCACCTGCCTACATTCCAAGTATCTGACACGGTATTATACTACCATAACCGCATCACTCCTAGAAGCGGCAAACTTGGATCAATTTGGGAGGGTCCTTTCACCATTACCTACAAGAGAGGAAATGAGTACTCTATAAAGTCCATGTCTACTGGGATTATCATCAACCACGTGCATGGCTGATTCCTATGACCCTATTCTCCCCATAACATTATAGAGGGGGTGATGTCGGACTTTTGCCCTCCCAGTTGCAAAAGAAGAATGTTTTAGGTCAAAATCTGCTGAAAAGGGGAAATAACAGCCATTTGCAAGTTTGCAATGATGTTTTGATTAAATTAAATAATGATAACGCTGATATTGGCCAAAAGACCCTGGCTGATTCTTGGTAGAACCCCGCTAATTGGGGTAACACCAAATCCTGCATGGGCCAAAACCCTAAAATCGAGCTGTCAGGTTACTCTGACCACCCAATGGACATGGGGTGACCATTGGAAGATACTTCCCCCACCATGACCAGGTCCTTCAAAACATCTACATGGGGACCCCCCTTTTTTTATAGTCTTGGTGGGGTCCCCCAAGGTGAAATAAATTTCTTAAATGGGGATTGGATGAAGTTTATAAAATTGCTACCTCATGGGTATGTTTTGGCCAATCAGAACTCCCCTCCCATCATTCCACTACCCTAAAGTGAGTACCCAAGCTTTGATACGCTATTCCTCATATTTCCTAATTCAGACTAGGCTAAGCTATTTTGAACATATCCTCAAATTTCCCTCAACTCTCGAAATACTTTAAATACTAAATGGTTGGATGTTGAGGGGGGTCAGTTTTAACTTTTAGTCGGGCTAATAATAAAATTTATTTTGTTTTATTTGAGGCAAGCTGCAATGGGACAGACATTACCAAAATAGATAAAGAAATTATTGACATGAAACCTGAGCAGGGTCAACTCTGTCATAGAAAGTTTTTTTCACCTCCAGATCAGGATTCAGATTTTTCTGGTTATGTCATGGGTAAGGTTTTCGAGTTATTATACCTACTAACTGCCAATAGCTTCCTTTGGCTGGCACCCCAATTGATGTGCAAAGGGCAGGAATCAAACCCACAACCTTCAGGTTGGTAGCCATACGCCCTACTGACTCGCCTTCCACCCCCCTAATAATAAAACTTATAAAAACCCAATTTTTATTAGTGTTTTATATATAATTTTCTTAAAACTTTGTGAATTTAGCAGGCGATAAGCACCAGTGAGCAGATATTGGCTGAGTTCCTACAATAACTTAAGATGCAATAGCTTTTATATAGTATTATCACCCCACTTATAGGTGATTATGAAAGATCCTTTCCAATCAACTCAAGTTTTACACTTTGTGGGGTAATGCAATTGTAGTAATATTGAACTAAATCCAATAGCTAGAAGGTGGGCAGAGGTTGCCTGAGTTTATTAGCAGCTTGGCCCTTTTTATTAATGTTCTTTACTATATTAGCTATATTTTCTGATTAAATCTAATAAAATGTTGAGCCAATCTTTTTCATAGCTTTATCTGTTTCTTCAGTCTTACCAGAAATTACATCTTTATTTAAAAGCGCGGGTATCCAGGTTCCTAACCATATAAGATATGAAAGGGTTATATCTTAAGAATTTGATGATAACTAGTATGATATGTCATGAGACACTGGGCAAGTATTGATCCCAGTGTAGAGGATCTGAAGTGGCTATTTTGCATAAAATTGAGACCAAATTTCCAGATACTTTTTATTGTACTATTCATTGAAGGGTTGTAAGGAGCAGAAAAGAGTTGTTGAGCACTCATGGATGTAGTCAGGATCTTGACAACTCTGGAAGTAAAATTTTTCCTGTTATCACAGATGAGAACCTGGGGACAACCATGTTGAATAAAGATATAAGTATGTAGGAATATGGCGGTAGCTTTAGTAAATTGGGCCAGAGTAACAACAGCTTTTACTCTTTTTTAAATGATTGATCCCTAAACTTATATAACGGTTTCCACTAGTACTTTGGGGCAACAGTCCTATCACATCCAGACTTATGTGTGTGAGGTGGTTGTTGAGGGGTGGTAGGCTGATATCTATATTTGGTTTTGAAATCAGACTGCTTCCTACAGGAAATATAAGCGTCTAAATATTTTATTAAAGATCCCATAATCACATCCCAGTAATAACGATCTTTATTTATTCACAAGTTTTTCACACTCCTCCATGCGCAAGGGTAGAGTGAGCTTCAATAATTGCAGGTACTCATTCTAAAGGTCAGATATAGGGAAACCAATTTTTTTCTGCCTTTGCATAAAGTTTTCCATTTTTGTCCTTGGTTTTTTGAGAGTGTAGTAGCAACATCTTCATGAGTTTATCCGCATCATCCCAAGTGTCAGGTGAACCAAAAGTTAATGTAATCTCTCCAATTCTATATTGTCCAAGTGAAGGATTGACAGGCGAGCTAATCCACTTATGTACATTTTTTGGGTCCCAGCTTAATGCTCACATTTTTATGTCATGATGATGGATCTTTATACTCAACGAGCTAAATTTCTGGCAGTATATTTCATGTTTTGTAACCACTTTAAAAAGGCGTGGTCAGTGATAATGGTAAACATAGTTCCATATAAAAAAGTTGATAGTGTTTACTCAAGTAGGACTGAAAGGCATCCCATTTTCATTAACGCCATAGTTGCGTTCTACTTTGGAAAGTATTTTACTAAAATGTGTGACAGTGATTCACGCCGTTTTCATCCAGTTGAGCAAGAATAGCCTTAAAAGCATAATCAGAGACATCAGTGAACAAGATAAAAAGTTTTCCATAATCCAGGTGGCTTAGGATAGGTTGCTCTTGTAATAATTTCTTTGAAGTTTTGAAAGTTACTTTATGTTCTGAATCCCAATGGAAGGGAGTGCTTTTGGTTAATAGTCATATATGAGGCTCAATGATTTGAGCAAATTTTGGTATGAATTGATGGTAGTATTCCATCTTGCCTAAAGTTACTTGAATATCTTAGAGGTTTTTAGGTTCATTCATCTTAGATATAGCTTCAACCTATTCTTGTGAAAGTTGAATTCATTTTTGGGTTATAGCATATCTAATTAAATCAGTTTCCTTAGAAAGAAAGTACATTTCAAGGTTTTAAGTTTGATTTTAGAGTTTCTTAACTGCTAAAAGACCTCTATAAGATTGAGCTGATCATTGAAGGTTTTAGTAAAACAGTAGTATGATTAATAATAACAATAATACAACTTAGCTTAAGGTCTTGAAACATGCAATCCACCATGTTTTGGAAAGAGGTGAGCTCAAGACATAGACCTTGAGGAAGTTGAGTGGGCTGAAATAGGTTTTTGCTGCAAATGAGAACACACGTTTCTTGATCTTGTGGTAAGTATTTTCTAGTACCCGCCGGCCAAATCCATAGTGAAAAAAAATCAGAACCAGAGAGTTGAGCAAGAGCGTCAACAATATGGGGTGTGGAATAGATATAGTTCCTGGTGAGATTAAAAAGCTTCCAATAGTCCATCATGACTTTGTGGCTTTTTTATTGATAAGTAGAAGGAGAGAAGACAGTCAGTGTGCCAACCTCAGCTCACTTAGCTTTAGAGGTCAACTTGCTGCTCAAGGGGTCTATTCTATTCAATTTAGGCACCAGACAACCTTTGCTAGCACCTTAATCATTCTCACTAAGCAAAACTTCTCAGATGCTACCCCTTAGTGCATCAATCGCTTGGTTAAATTGTCCACGCACATGGAGAACTTCTTGACACTCTTAGACATTCTTGACATGCGTTGGCCCTCAGGACTCAATGGGAACCTTTCCAACCTCTTCCTTGGCGTTATCAACACCAAGGTATCCTCAACAGAGAGTGTCTTCAATGAAGTGGTCAATCCCAGGCTGGTTAATGGAGACAGAGTATTTGGTGATCCCAGACTGGTTACTGGTAATTACAAATTTGATACAACATAAGTACAGTAAAAAGGATAAAACATAAGATTCTGTAAAAAGGTTCATTATAAAAACATAAAGCAAAGTTTTTATACTTCAAGGGAATTATCAATTATAAATTAATAAAATATTGTATAACATTTGGGATTTTGATATGAAGGTTTTCAAGATCTTCTAGTCAGATGGCATCTGACTGCTGCTTTTGTCTCTTCACTTATTTGTGCCAATTCTTGTATGTGAGAGTTCCATCTTGTGTTGGTTATCCCTGAACCTGGATGTTCAGGGGCCATTGTGCTAGGTCCTTCTTCTGGGTCTTGGCTTATTGTACTTGTTTTTGATATTGGCTTATTATTAAATTTGGTAATTCTGGCTTCATCATCAGGTTGGAGCAATGGCGCTCCTATGATGCTCCCCATATCATAACTATGAGCTGCTCTCGAAATTAGTTGATTTCTGGATTTGGCAGTGTATGCTTTTGAACTTTGGTTGGCGTAATTGGGTTTGCTAATAATTTCATCACTAGTGAAACGCAGATTATTTTGGACCCCTGAAGGTATAAAAGGGGTTTTTTACATATGAAAATTCAGAAGCCTCATCATCCTTATTATGTTAATCTTCTAATTCATCAGGGAAAAAGTATTTCTCATGACGTCAAATCCTTGCTGAAAATTATTGCCAATGACGTCACTCTGATAAGACTGAAAATTCTCTTAGCTCGCTTTTCTTTATTAAAGGGCCTAGTTTGCCCCATCCATGGTGACCTGGTCGCCAGTACCGCCACTGGTTTGAGGGTTGCTTGCACCTATCTCACTGGTTGAGGAATGATCAGACGCACCAGTTGCGGTCTCATCTGCAACACTTCCTCTTCCAAGATGAGACCTGTGGAATGCTCAAAGTTCCAGGTATGACTTTAATAAAAACAACATATATTGTCATCATGAATGGAGTATTCCACTGCTCTCTTAGTTAATACAGTGGCATGCCCAGACCAAATGGCCTAAAGTTCCTCTTGTTGTGTTCCTCTGAGGTGGTAAAACAAGACCTTGTCTCTGAATCTAAACTCAGGTAAGTTGACTCTTCTCTGGCTCTCTCTTTGATTTGGAGGGAGGCTAGCTTCAATGTTATTTGAAGATTTTAACTGTATTCTTATCAACTCTTCCGCCAACTCCTGTTGGTAACTCCCAGGTGGTAATTTTCTTCTATCTTCTGCTATTATCAGTACCATGAGGGCAGGCAGCGCAGCCTCTCGCCCATATAGGGCTTTGAAGGTGGACATTCCAATTACTTGGTGATGGCTAACCAGTAAGCCAACAACGCTGATGGGAGAGACTGGTCCCACTTTGACTTGAAGTTAAGAAAAATCTTATTTTAAAATTACTCCTATGGTCCCGTTTACTCTCTTTACACTTCTGTTAAAGGATGGATTGTAGGAGGTGGTAAACAGCTGCTTCAACCTAGTCAACTCCATCAGTTTCTTCACCACATCTGAGATAAAGTTTTTTCGATTGTATGACAGTAGAATATGAGGGCATCTGTGTCTTGTAATCACCTGGTTGTACAGGAAAGGGCAGTGGAATTTGCAGTATAATCTTAACCACGGATGCTTTGACCCACTTAATGAAGCGGTCAGTGGCTCCTAGGATAAATTTGGCGCAACTGTATGCTGTTGGCAACGGTCCCACCACATCAATAGAGACATTTATGAACGGTGCAGTGGTGGGATAGGAATAAACTCAAATTGCTTTTCAGTGGGCAAAAACTGGTGCAAGGTACACACAGCTCCAAAGCTTGGTGTACTTCTTCAGAAATTCATTTGCAGTAGAACCTCTCATTGAGGTATGCCAACGCCTTCTGGAATCATCCATGGCCCACATGCTTATAAGCTTCCATCACTATCTCCATGAAATCACTGGGCCAAATGTATGGATATCATCAGTCTTGAACATTCTTTTGCATATTTCCACTGACACGTTGGGTGTCTTTAGATCATCTGCGTAGGACGCTCTTCACTTCTTGAGTTTCTACCTACCAGGCTTCTTCAGGTAGCACAATTAGGTTGTACAGGCGATCGCTCTCTGGCACCTGTAGGTGGAATACTATTAGTCTTGACAAACCATCCGCGTTGAGGTATTTATCTCCTGCTTGATATAGATTTCTAAATCATACCCTTCAAGGGGACATCCTAATAGGCAAGGCGTCCATTTGGAATCTTCATGTTTCTTACCCAGTTGAGCGACGCGTGATCCATAATTACTTTAAAATGTACCTCATGATATAAGTCCTAAAGTGCTTGCCTGCTATAATTACTACAAGGCATTTGCATTTGGAACTGTGTAATTTTTTGCCTTGATTAATACTTTGTAGTAATATTCAATTGGGTGATCTACCCCATCTTCATCTATTTGTGCTTAGGTTGCACCAAGTCCCGCATCTCTGGTGTCAGTGTACAAGTAGAAGGTCTTTATTGAAGTCTGAATATGCCAAGATTGGTGCTTCTATCAATTGTGCCTTCAACTCTGTGAATGCCTTCTCCTACTACAAGATCCAATCAAACTTCGTCTCTTTAGTCAGGAGGTAGTTAAGGGTACCGCTAAGTCCGCAAAATGGGGGATAAACTGCCTGTACTACCACACCATTCCTAGGAACACTTGAATGTCCCCATACCCTTGTAGGCTTCATTGCATCAATTGTATTCACTTTCCAATCATAAGGCTTAAACCCAGATGGGCTAATCTCGTGGCCCAGGAACTCTAGTTGTCGCTTTAGGAAAGTACACTTACTTCTCTTCAATTTCAGACTATATGCATGCAGCCGCGTAAATACCTCCCAGAGGTGATGAAAGTGTTTTTGAAACGTGTGACCGAACACAGTAATGTCATTGGGATATATCAGCACACTCAATAACTTAGTATCACTAATGATGCGATCCAGCACTTGTTGGAAGGTTGCATGGGTGTTGCAGAGCCCCTGCAGCATCCTCATAGGTTCAAACAACCCTTGGCTGCTGATAAGGCGCATTTTTCCTGGTCTTCAGGCGAAAGTTACATTTTCCAGGAGCCACTGTCTAGGTCCATGGCCAAAAAGTATTCTAAGCCACCCAGGCACTTTAAAGCATCATTGGTGTGTGGCAATGGGTACGAGTCCTTCTTAGTTATCTTGTTTAGGTTCAATAGTCCATGACAATCTTATGGGTCCCATTTTCTTGTGCACCAGCAACAAAGGAGATGTCCATGGTCTCTTAGAAGGACGAATTAACTCGTCTTTGGCTAACTATTTGGGCTCTTGCATGATGACTGCGTCCTCTGTTTTTGAACGGCAGTAAGGCTTGGATTTGAAGGGGTTAGCAGATCTGGTGTCCATCTTATGAACCTCCCCTTTGGACAGGCCATAGTTGTTGGGGCCAGTACTGAAGATGACATTAAACTCTTCCAGAAATCCGTTCAACTCTTTTTTCTGCTTAGGGGTCACACCCCAAAACCTGAGCTCGTCAAACCTCTTACTACGTGAATGACTCAGTATTTTAGCAACTGGTCAGGTGGGCCAGTGCTACAACTTTTCCTCTTTTCTAATCGGATTGGGGGGTAGTAATGTTCCCCAAAACAATGTTCAGCTCTCCAGAGTAAGCGGTATTGAATAATCCTAATTAGCTCTGGGCTATTGCTCTTGGTTTCCATCTTGACTGTACGCTTCCAAAATATAGTGATAGGAGGGCTCTTAACACTGATTGACTAGGACTTTCTCCTTTGATCAACTGGTCAAATTCATATACTTTCACCAGCACTCAGGGGAGTCCTTCTTCAGCGCTCAATGTAGGAGGTAGTTGTTTTACACCCTTCATCCTTAAGGTATAATGAATTGGATAGATTGGTTGGTCTGTTTTAACCAAACATGTACACAGTCTTCAAGTTTTAACGTCCTCGTCCTTGAACACCAAAGTGGAGCTGGTAGCTTAAGATGCTGACCTTGCTCATGGTAAAGTCAATCTTACCCCCAAACTTCAGAAGAAACTGTGTCCCAATTAGGAAATCGTAGTAGTCATTATCCAACACTACTGCAGGTGCCGTCAGGACCATGCTCCCATATTGTAAATTCAAAGCATA
Organism: Massospora cicadina; assembly: GCA_022478985.1. Lineage (NCBI taxonomy): Eukaryota > Fungi > Entomophthoromycota > Entomophthoromycetes > Entomophthorales > Entomophthoraceae > Massospora > Massospora cicadina. The sequence goes on from JAKSZP010006992.1 coordinate 50,117, forward strand.
ATAAGCTCCTAAGGTGCGGGTAATGTCATGTCCTGCGGTGCAGTATTTCACATTGTAGTCAATGTTAGGCATAAACTTGAGCTTTTTAATAAGTTTGTAGGAGATAATGTTCATTGAAGCCCCAGTGACCAGTACTGCCAGTACACGCACCTTCTGGATGATAGCTTCCACCTTTGTTACACTCTTGATGAAGGGGTTTCCAGTGGCCAGGGCATCGGTGGCAGACGCCTCAGATTGTTTTAAAGTAATAGCGCTTGTATTGGTCTTGGTAGTGTCTTCACCATCTGGTGCAACATTCCTGAAGCTAGACGCGACCAACTGCTCTCCTTCTTCAACTTAATTGATTACTCGGGTATGCTTATTTTTTTGGGACAAATAGGTATTGCTCAATATAGATCCATCAGCACCATGAAATCTCAATCTAGCTGGTACAGCCATTGTGCTAGGTGCCCCTGATTGTCATGGAAACGGCAGAAGAAGTTTAGACTGGCCTGCCAGTTGTGATGCGTAAGCATCCAGAAAGCAAGCCAGAATGCCAGAGGCATTGTCGACCATATGACTTGATATGGAGCTGGGAAATAGGATACCACAAAATGGTGGCGGAATGTCAGGGTTGGGAGTATCCCAATGGCAAAACACACTGAATAGACTTCAGACCCAGGGGTTCTGGTAACAGGGGTGGAAACTACTGGGATAGTTTCTGCGAGATTCTTGGTTGTTAAAACCATTTTGTTGGGGGTAGAAGAGAGGCGAATTTTCTCTTGTAGTTGGCAAACATAGGGCCATAAAATCCCTGTATATTGCTGCCGGAAGGTCATGAGAACTGGGTTATAGAGCCAAAAATTTTGGACTTGTTGAGCCCAATTGGCGATAGAGGGAATCATGGTAACCAAGAGAATTGGTAAGGCCCACCCAGAGTGCGGAGCAGTGGACCACCAGGTAAATGCCATGTGGAATGTGGTCAAAAGGAAGGAGATAAAAATTTGGGGTTTTTAATAAAATTTTTATTTGGGAAATAAAGTAAGAAAATTGACCAACAATTTTCTCAGTGCCATGCAACTGATTAAATAGTGGTCAGTTGGGTAGTGACAATGACGTGGGCAGGATCCACAAATTCAGCCTAACTGGCGAATTGGATGGTAGTGGGGGGTTTATTCTTTGGGAACTGACATCGCAAAATTTGGCGGTGGGCTGAGACTCTGTCAGTTTGACCTCAAATGTCTGAACCAGGGGTCAATTACGTTTCTGATGGTTAGCATGATGGTGTTTGGCCTGATGAGCGATGGGAATCCCCCAAGGCCATCCCATATAGGGATGGGACCATTTGGTTGGGAATGGGTTTGGGATGGCCAACCCACCCGCGCTCAGTCATTTAACCATTTGTTTGGTCGATAGTAGCTCATTGGGCGCAACGCCCAAATTACTATCAGAGGGCTTCAAACTCTTGTCAATGTCACCCAATATTTGTTCTACTGATTTTGGGATCAAATTGGAACTGTTGGGCAATCTGTCCAATATCTCATTCTTCATACTTTTACAGCCATTCAAATTTTCAGCCATCAGCCCAATTGCCACCTGAATTAGATCTGACTGATTTCAGTTCAATAATCTTAGCACAGATTTCACTAATTCCCTGCAACAGTTCTGCTGAGGTGAGTGAGGGAATTGGGGGTGGGATCTGAAGCAGATGGGCTATCACCCATCACTTGTCAACTACGTGGGCGAGGTCACCCTGGGTGATGAGGGGTACCACCATCCTCTTTGGTGTTTTCTTATTTGGGAATGGAAAGATAGCTTGATTGAGAGCCAAAGGACACTCCCAAAGACTTACATTACCCTTTCCTTTTCCCAAAGGGATGGCCCCCACCAGGAAACTGCACCAGAGCCACATTCTTATGCGCTTTGGGTAACTTGATAGCCATAATTGTCGCAGCCTTCTGAAGCGGGTGGGGAGCCTCAGGGTGGGATGTGTGGAAAACGTCAACCAGGTCCATACAATTCGTGCAATCGCGCGCCTTGACCCAACTGTTTTTCATAAGATGGATATCCTTTCCAGGCCACAAGATATTGGACTGATTGTCGTGACTTCTGAGATGCCAGGATGGCCTCCACTTCAGCTTCCTCCTCATTATTGATGACAATTGGTTCTGGGTCCATGGGAATTACACCCTTAAAGGGTGACAGCTGGGATACATGGAAAACTGGGTGTTGCTTCCAATGCGCGGGAAGCTTCAACTGGAATGCTCCATTACCCAATACCTGCTCCACTAAGTGAGGGCCTGAACGCTTGCTGGCGAATTTGTGGGAAGGGGTTTGGATTTGCAAATGGCGAGTATTGAGCATAACATAAGAGCCCACTGTAAAGTCATGACCTGGAAGATGCTTGCAGTCTGTGAATCATTTATAGTCATTGATGGCTTTAGTGAGGTGTTCCCACACTAAAGCTTGGGTTGATTGGATATGGGCAGCATGATCCGCGGCAGCTTGCACTTCTGGTCGTAAACATGATCTGACTGAGAATGATGGGTTATAACCCAACGTTGCCTCATATGGTGAAAAACCTGTGGAAGCGTGAGTCCCATTATTGTATGCGAATTGGGCAAGAGGCAAGTCATTGGCCCAGGTATCCTGCGCTGCTACAGCATAACAACGCAGGTACTGTTCAAGAACTTGGTTAACCCGCTCAGTCTGGCTGTCAGACTGGGGGTGATACGCCGTGGATTGACAGGGGGTTATCTTAAGGATTGACAAGAGTTCACTCCAAAACTGGGTGGTAAACTGAGTACCCCTGTCACTAACAATTTCCTGGGGAAGACCAAACATTGAAAACACATGTCAAATGAATAGACGCGCCATTTCTTCTGATGTAATTGCAGAAGTACAAGGAATAAACAGGGAAAATTTGGTAAAGCAATCTACCACTACCATTACCACTGTGAAACCATTAGAACAGGGGAGGTTGACAATGAAATCTATGGACACTGAGGTCCATGGACCTTCCGCCTGTTGTAATGGGTGCAGAAGACCATTCTTTCTGGAATGGTCTGACTTGGCCCTAGCACAAATAACACAATTGGCGATCCAAGCTGGAACCTCTTTGGTCAGTCCAGCCCAATTAAAGGTTTGCTTGATCAAGTCAATGCATTTCTTGTTACTGGGGTGTCTGACCGCGGGGGGATCATGGTGTGCGCGGAATATGGGCAGGCGGAAGGAGGGGGGAACCCAAACATGAGAACAAAAGTAAATGAGACCTTCTTCTAGAGAATATAGGGAGTGTTTGGGACTTGAGTGAGTCAAGTGTTCAATCAACTCCACACCCTCAGGGCAGGCTGTTTGACTGGCTAACACCTGGGCCAATAATGGGTCATCAGGTGACAACGCGGTGGAGGAAACAATGGAGGGAGTGATTGACAGAATTTGAGTGGCAGGAATCATGGTAATGAGATCCTCTACCTCAGTTTCTGAGGGGCAGTGAGTGGGACTATGGCTTAGGAAATTGGGAAGGACATTTAGCGCACCTTTGATGAATTCATATTTGAAGTTAAAACTGCACAGGTCCTGATAGGTTTGGGCTTGCCGGTGTGCCAATTTTTGGGGTTTGCAAAAATACAAGAGAGCTTGGTGATCTGTGCAAACCTGTTAACTCATGATGAGCACCCTGCAACAGGTAGCGCCAGTGAGTTAAAGCCCATGCAACAGCAGCCAGTTCCTTGTCATAAATAGCCCAGGACTGCTCCATAGTGGTGAATTTTTGGGAGAAATAAGTGACTGGATGTTTGAGACCATTGTGGTCCTGAAGCAGCACCGCGCCCACAGCTACTGATGAAGCATCCATGTGACAATATACAGTTTGGTGGGATTGGCATGTTTCAAAATGGGAGGAGACATGAATACTTCCTTAATTGATTTGAACGCCTGCTGGCATTTGGGGGTCCAACAAAATGGTACGTTTTTCCCTGTGAGGGGATGGAGCGGGGCGGCCAATTGGGAAAGTGCGGGGGAAAATTTCTTTAAGAAAATGATAGTACCCAAGAAACTTTGAAGCTGCTTCTGTGTAGTTGGGGTTGGCCATTCTTGAATTGCATCTAATTTGTTGGGGGGATGGCGACACCTTCTTTAAGTACCAAGTTTCTGAGAAATGTAACCTCTTCCTTGTAAAACTCACACTTGGAAGCTTTGAGGAACAGGCCTGCTTTATGCAAAGCAGCCACCACTGCTTCTAAGTCGATAGCGTGTTGTTTGGGAGTTGGGGAATGGACTAGGATATCATCAATATAAGCAATGGCGCAGGAGAACTGGAGATCCCCTAATGCATTGTCAATCATTTGTTGAAATGTAGCGGGAGCATTTTTCAGCCCAAAGGGCATTACGCGAAATTGAAAAATGCCTCACCTCATTCAGATTGTGGTCAGCCATTCTTGTCCTTCCATTACTCAAATCTGATTGAAAGCGTTCACCAGATCCAATTTCAAAAAGACATGGGATTTGGCAATTGCCTGACTGATTGTCTGTTCTAAGGGCAATGGGTAGGGATCTGTAACTGATATTTTGTTCAGGTGACCATAATCTATGCAAGGATGGAGTGATCCATCCAATTTTCTTGCAAATACAATAGGGGAGGCGACGGGAGAGGTTTCTTTGAACAGCCAGCCTTTTTTTAACATATCGTCCAACCAGGTATTGAGTGTGGCCTCTTCCTCCGCTGTATGAGGATACAACGGACAGTTGATGTTCACCAATTCCACGGTTGTTCAAAATCCACAATCATACCTGGAATGTTTAGGCAGATGGTCCACTTTTTCCATATTGAAGATTTCCCAGTATTGCATTAAGCTTTCAGGAAATTGGCTGGGATGCCCGTGGAGGTAACCAAGGTAGTGATAGAGCTGGTTCCTTGTATTTTTTTGAGGGTGTCAATCAAAGGGAACTCTCCCTCTGAATCATCATTGGTAAATGACAATGTATTAGACTCTAAGTGAATCTTCACATGTTGTCAGCGCCACCATCCCACACCCAAGATCACTGGGAATACCAGGTTCAGCATGGCCAAAAACTGATTGCAGAAGTTATATTGGTGGATTGAGAAGTGTAACGGATGGCAAATGACATATGAAGACTGGTAAGCAGAAGAGGCCACCATTACTGAGGCGCCCACATCCATTTCCAATTTTAACTGTTGTGCCAACTCAACGCTCATGAAGTTCCCCACCGCTCCAGTATCCACCAGAGCTTTGAAGGATACATGATGAGGACCAACACTGATTCTCATAGGGACAAGGAAGTAAGCGGAATTCTGTTTATTTGGAGATTTGACTGACTTGAGAATGACTGAAGAGATAGCGGGTATGTTGAACCCAGGGTCAGGGTTTTTAGCTGGGGCGAAAATTGGGAGTACAAGTGTGGGAGAAATATTTCTTCCATCTGGGCATGAACAGAGTCATTCATGGTTGACTCCAGAAGTGGCAATTTGGACTCAGGGGTTATGGGGGGTTGGGATCCACTTCAACAGCTACTTTAACGTCAGGCGCATCGTCTACATCTTTGTTAGGAAATCCTATCATAAAGTTTCCCTTCTGATATGGGGAAACATGGCGAGGTAACGCTTTAATAGTAGTTTCGGTGGCACATATCTGATCCACTGATTTCTGAATGGTAGACCAGGCCACGTGGTGAGTGGAAACTGAATTCAAACTCGCTCTAAAGACCGCCTGAAGCATTTCAGTAGATAGGTCTGACGCGGAAGCCAGCTCACAAAAGGTGGAAATCAGGGAAGCCAAACTAGGGGCTTTGGCCATGTTTAGGAGTAGTCTGAGTAAGTGATTTGATTGGGACACATGGGGTTTTAGGGCAGCTGATACAGCAGCCAGCAGGGGAATGGGATCTTCTTTTTGTGAGGAAGAATGTAAAAGACTTCTCACCCAATGGCGGGCATCTCCATCTATGGCGTCCAACAACGCAAGACTTTGTTGGGCATGAGATATTGCCAAAGCATTACTGAGTGTGATTGACGTCCTCATTTGTACTTTGGCGAGAGCATCAAGAACCTGATTGGCGATCTCTTGGGAGGGGATACTTGATCCTTTTCCTTGGTTGGAGAAAGTATGAGAAGATGCAGTCTGCATTTCTTGGGTGGCTTTTGAAGAAAGTTACCCAAAATAAAGCGGATGCTTCTCCTGAAGTCAGAAAGTGACCAAACAAACAACAAACAACACAAAACTGATTGCACGTTCATCTGGTAGAGGGTAACCACTGCAGCGCCCAATTCAAAAACCAAGGCGGAAATGGCTGGAAGTAATGGTTGGTCAATTATGTCATGGAAATGGCAGAAGAAGTTTAGACTGGCCTGCCAGTCAGGATGCGTAAGCATCCAGAAAGCAAGCCAGAATGCCAGAGGCATTGCTGACCATATGACTTGATATGGAGCTGGGAAATAGGATACCACAAAATGGCAGAATGTCAGGGTTAGGATTATCCCAACGGCAAACCACACTGAATAGACTTCAGACCCAGGGGTTCTTGTAACAGGGGTGGAAACTACTGGGATAGTTTCTGCGAGATTCTTGGTTGTTAAAACCATTTCGTTGGGGGTAGAAGAGAGGCTAATTTTCTCTTGTAGTTGGCGAACATAGGGCCATAAAATCCCTGTATATTGCTGCCAGAAGGTCATGAGAACAGGGTTGTAGAGCCAAAAATTTTGGACTTGTTGAGCCCAATTGGCGATAGAGGGAATCATGGTAACCAAGAGAATTGGTAAGGCCCACCCAGAGTGTGGAGCAGTGGACCACCAGGTAAACACCATATGAAATGTGGTCAAAAGGAAGGAGATAAAAATTTGGGGTTTTTAATAAAATTTTATTTGGGAAATAAAGTAGGAAAATTGACCAACAATTTTCTCAGTGCAATGCAACTGATTAAATAGTGGCTGGTTAGTAGTGACAATGACATAGGCAGGATCCACAAATTTGGTCTAACTGGTGAATTAAATAGTAATGGGGGGTTTATTCTTTGGGAACTGACATCACAAAATTTGGCGGTGGGCTGAGACTCTGTCAGTTTGACCTCAAACGTCTGAACCAGGGGTCAATTATGTTTCTAATGGTTAGCATGATGGTGTTTGGCCCAATGAGCGATGTGAATCACCCAAGGCCATCCCATATAGGGATGGGACCATTTGGTTGGGAATGGGTTTGGGATGGCCAACACACCCGCGCTCAGTCATTTAACCATTTGTTTGGTTGATATTAGCTCATTGGGCGCAACACCCAAATTACTATAAGAGGTCTTCAAACTCTTGTCAATGTTGCCCAATATTTGTTCTACTGATTTTGGGATCAAATTGGAACCGTTGGGCGATCTGGCCAATAAATCATTCTTCATACTTTTACAGCCATTCAAGTTTTGGCCATCAACCCGATTGCCACCCAAATTAGATCTGACTGATTTCAGTTTGATAATCTTGGCACAGATTTCACTAATTTCCCACAACAGTTCTGCTGAAGTGAGTGAGGGAATCGGGGGTGGGACCCAAAGCAGATGGGCTATCACCTATTGCTCATCAACTACGTGGGCGAGATCACCCTGGGTGATGAGGGGTACCGCTATCCTCTTCAGTGTTTTCTTATTCAGGAATGGAAAGATAGCTCGATTGAGAGCCAAAGGACACTCCCCAAGACTTACAAGGATCAAATTAAGTGCTTAGGTTGGTGACACTTGTGGCACTTATTTCTTGACATGTCAAGCGTTCATGCGGTTTTTTGCTTTTCTCCTTAGGCTTTTTATCCTTATCATTGGCAACATAAAGAGCCTTATTAGCTCGTCAAGGGGGTGGTGTATGTGCATGCCCTTAAATTCAGATTTTTATGTCCCTTATACATTGAGTAAAGCCTCCTTAAGCACTTTGAGGGACATCGCGCTCTTGACTGCCAAAGTCATGTGCAGCTTAAAATTAAGATGCATCTCCAGGATCTTAACAAAACGGTTTTGGCAGTAGGCAGATACATTGTTCCTGTGCTCCATAACTGCTGGTCCTTAAGATAGTAACAAGAAGCATAATTTGCAACTGACTTGTTTTTGCCCGTCTTCATCAACAGGAACTCTTGTTTCACATTCTGGACATCCTGTTCACTACTAAATCGGAGAGTAAGATTTTCTTGACTTAGTTCTAAGATAATCCAAGTCTTAATCTCGCGTTGAGGATCTCCTGAGCCTCACAGGTCATGCACCCTTGTACATGGCGAGCCTTCTGGTGATCACTAGGACCATACATGCTGTATTTGTACATTTGTAGTTAACTAGAAATTGCTTCTCCTCCATGTGTATAAATGGTCATAAGATATTGTTTAAAGTTAGGATCTTCTTTTATAGGATCAGCATTCATCATTGTTGGCTGAGTACAAGTTCTAGCCAAAAGTGGTGCATTCCTTTGAGCAGTCCACACAGGTGCCTCCATTAAAGTTATAGGTCAAGTAGAGGTAGGCTCCAGTATGGTGTGCATTAGCGCCTTCTAATATTCAATACTCTTGCCCTTCACAAACAGCATATTGTCTTGATGTTCCATGCGCTCTCTGTATTCATTCAGAGTGGTGATGGTTTTGCAATTCTCTTTTTTGATGAATACAAGTGTCTCCTTAAAGTTCTTATGTAGCTTCCAATTTGACAATTGGTGAGGGTCCTCTCACTATGGTTGGGAGGCAATTATAGCTCTTCTAACAATTTCCTTGACACGCTCAAGATTGGTATGTAGATCATGCACTTCAAATTACATGGTATGGAGCCTAGTAAAAATGGCATCCTCCCCCTCCCCAGGAGTTCATAGGAATCCTCTCCACCTTCTCTGTGATACACCTCTATAACCGCATCATCATCAAATTTCTTAGAAGAACTATCATGAATATCGCTAAGGCCTGATGGTCCCACCTTTGTAGTGAGCACCAAAGTCAGCATGCCAGCTTTGACTCGCTTAACTTTATATGCTGACTCACTGCTCAGGGGGTCTACTCTGCGCAGATTAAGCACTAGACAACCTTCGATAACATCACATTTGTTCTCATTAAGCAAATCTTTCTCAGATGCTACCCCTTGGTGCATCAATTGCTTGGTTAAATTGTCCAGGCACATGGCGAACTTCTTGGCACTCTTAGAAATTCTTGACATGCGTTGGCCCTCAGGACTCAATGGGAACCTTTCCAACCTCTTCCTTGGCGTTATTAGCACCAAAGTATCCTCAAAAGAGAGTGTCTTCATTGAAGTGGTCAATCCCAGGCTGGTTAATGGAGACAGAGTATTTGGTGATCCCAGACTGGTTACTGGTAATTACAAATTTGATACAACATAAGTATAGAAAAAAGGATAAAACATAAGATTCTGTAGAATGGTTATAAAAAATAAAAAAGTGAACTATTTTATACTTTAAGGGGACTTCAAGATATAATTGAATAAAATATTGTATAATATTTGGGAATTTGGGATTTTAATATAAAGGTTTTCAAGATCTATTAGTCAGATGGCGTCTAACTGCTGCTTTTGTGTCTTCACTTATTTGTGCCAATTCTTGTATGTGAGAGTTCCATCTTGTGTTGGTTATCCCTGAATCTTGATGTTCAGGGGCCTTTGTGCTAGGTCCTGCTTCTGGGTCTTGGCTTATTGTACTTGTTTTTGATATTGGCTTTATTACTAAATTTGGTAATTCTGGCTTCATCATCAGGTTGGAGCAATGGCGCTCCTATGATGCTCCCCATATCATAACTATGAGCTGCTCTTGAAGTTAGTTGATTTCTGGATTTGGCAATGTATGCTTTTGAACTTTGGTTGGCGTAATTGGGTTTGCTAATCATTTCATCACCAGTGAAACATAAATTATTTTGGACCCCTGAAGGTAAAAGGGGGTTGTTTTTCATATGAAATTTCAGAAGCATCATCATCCTTTTATGTTAATCTTCTAATTCAGCGGGCAAAAAATATTTTGCGTGATGTCACTTCATTTTTGCTGAAATTATTGCCAATGGCATCACACTAATCTTGGCGAAAATCTCTTATCTCACCCTCACCTATAAATGGGCCTTGTTTGCCATCATCCATGGTGATCTATTTGCCATACCGCCACCAGTTTTGGAGTCGCTTGCACCTATTCCACTGGTCAAGGAATGACCAGATGCATCAGTTGTGGTTTCATTTGTGAGTATTACCTAGGGCTTTGTAAAAATTTACTCTTGGTTGATTATTGGCAAGCAACCCAGTAACCTTTTTATTCACAGGTTCAGTTTCCTTGTGCATTTCGTCATGTTGTATAAAATGTATTATTAATCAACAATAGTATGGAGACTATTATCTGTAGTTGAGATTGAACTATATTTTGACCCAACGCTCGGTCAGTATTGCCAATTAATACTCATAAAGTCATACTTGTAGGGATTCGTTCCCTTGCTCTTTTCCACCCAATCTTCGCTGAGATATCCTGGTGACTCTCTCTTTTGGCCCAACACACAGTCGGCAGCTATCCCTGATTGTGGTTCCTTCTTCTCTAGATTCCCGCTCAGATCTTTACTCTTCTCTCTGAGAGTCTTCCTCATTGCCCTCTGCAATAATATCCTTGAGACAGAACAACACAATAGAAGCTGATAGTCTAACTATACACTGAATTGATGTATTACTGTAAGCTCTAAACTCTGTAAAGCTACTTTTTTAATATAGTAAATACTATGGAATATATATAGTGGGGAAATCAGCTGTCTAACCCTTGGTTGACACCTCTTTAATGAAATGGCAGCCGTTGCCATTGAATCACCCATCCTCATCTTGGCAGCGATGGTCTTCCCCATCCTGGCTAGGATTCTGTCATTGGACATCCTCTAGATCTTAAATGGAAAGAGTCAGAAAACGTGTCCCCAACGTTTTCCTCTCAATCCAAGCAAACCAACCATATTTGGCTCGCGACCTGCTTAGGTAATGGTACTTATTACCCATCATGGCAGGTCACTCACTAACTGATCAATTTACTAGTTGCTGGTGGCATCACTCGCCTTGCAACTTACTATTCATTCCCAATCAGTCGGTGATGAAACCTGACTGATCCCAATCGGTACACCTGATAGTTAATCACTATCAGATGCCCCTATTTCATTGGCAACTCCGCCTGATGAAATATTAAATATTCATCCAGATTGATCCCTGATGGATACGACCAGGCTAATATCCCAAAATCCCCCAAACGTAGTTCCTCCAAAAACTTGAGCCAACTGATTTCCAATTCACTTCGCCTTAGGGAATTTTTCCCTAGCAATACCAGGTAATCTAACAGGCTGAGAATATGGGCAAAAACCCAACACATCCCCCCCCTTGCCTAGATTTCCAGTGAGAAAAGGACCGGGGCATGAGAACACCACTTTGGACACCTGGTCAAATACTTCATTGGTTCAAGCGGAGTACACTCATCAATACTCAACGCTTCTTAGGATGACCTTTGGCATATGGCGTTATTCCTCTTCCTCCTCCATACCACCTTCTCAGAGCGTGGTCCCCATGACCTACTGTCATGCCAGGCTGATCAATTTACTTGTGATGATATTAGTCTCAGGATCTGGTTTTCCCCCCATCAGGGTATATGACCCGCTGTCATATTCAGGATTCTTGGTCCAGCGCCCTTGATTTCCTTATTTTCTCCTCGTCCTAGACAGGAGACCTTTGCCATCAATGTTTGTTTCATGGCTTGATTAATAATACTTATTTCTATTCGCCCTTGTTATTTAACTCATAACCTATTGGCTTAAGTCATTCCTAATTCTTCCCTTGGAGAGCTTATATTATTAATTTTGAGATTAATTTCTCCAAAATTGGATCTTAATGGATTATAGAGTGAATAATGTCAACTTCTATATAAGTCTGACATCCTCTCTCATCCAGCTCATATGTCAAATTCTGAGTCGCGCTACCAGCAGCTCCTCAATAGTTTGTCTAATCAAGACCACCGTCTCTTCCAGAAGATGAGTCGGGATGCTCAGCAGAACCTCTTTTATGGTCCATCCAGGACTCATACGCCTAGTTTGGCGCAAGCAGCTAGTCCTTCCATCAAATTACTGGAAACGGTAACTAATCCCTCTGAAACTAGGCTAGCTATCATTTCAAACAACTCTCAGCTGACTCTTCCTCTGCCGTCAATTCCAGAGTTGGACTTCAAAACTCTCCTGGATTCAGCTCCTTTCGCTGATGCTCCAAACATCGTTATAGATGCTCCAGAGATTATGCCAGTCACTATGGATCGTTTGTTTCTGGCTGGGTTGGACCTGCTCCCTGAGTTCCTCTTCTGACTCAGTCAGTATTACAAACCCGCTGTTCTGATCTCTGAGCTCTCAATTGGTAACAGTATTTTTTTGAGCTCCCCTACGCTGAACTCCATGCCCAAGTCACCAAGGCTTTGACTCTAGTGCTGAATCCCTTTGATCTTGATAACCTATTGGATTGGGATACCGCCACTTATGCTCTTTGCTTTGCTGGCCAAGTTCTTTGAAGTTGGTCCACAAAGCTTCCAGCCTCGCCTGGGTTCCACCGTTCATTCAGATTTAGCTTCCTAGAAGCCTGTAGTCACCACTTGCAGGATGCAATCTGTTCCCTGCATGACTATCTCTTCTATGGAGCTTCCCATTGATATCTTCTGCTGATGGTGTTGATAGGGGACATGATTTGGAAACCCCCATCAAGCATCCCTTCTTTTTGCCGGCCCATATGTCCAGTGTCCTTGATGAAGCCCGGTGTCAGGTGATCATGACTAATCTTCCAGCTCTGGTGCTATATAGGGATTACTCAGGGTTATTCTCCAATTGCCTCTTTTTATACTATTGCTTTTCTCCCCGCTCTGGGGTTTCGCGATTGGCTTCCTCTAACATCTCAATTTCCCTTCCCCTAGTTGCTTTCTCTCAGGGCTTGGCATCCACTCAAAGAACGTGGTTTTGTGTAGGTCTCGCCCTTGCTAGCATCTGATTGCATATTGATTTCGTTGGTCTGTTCATTCCTACCACAATCCATCCTCCCTCCCCCAAGAGGCAACATAGGCGGAATCATCCCCGTACTTAGGACAATCAATAAAAAATAAAAATTATAAAAATATTGGCTTTTTTATCTATGCGGTTTATAAATTTTTCTCCATATCTTTTGTCAATTTTTTTCTTTTTTCTTAATATGGGACTTGACCTTGTTTCAGTTCAGTGGTTCATCTTTTTCCCCCAAACTGGGTCCTGGGTACTTAAACCTGCCAGTTTTCTATAGTTCAGAGGTCCTTTTTTCGGACTTAACCATCTAGATTGGTTCAGAGGTCCTTTTTTGGACTTGACCTAATCATCAGGACATGATCAACTTAATGGTTAATTAATCCTTATGAATTCTTTTATTTTTTCATTGATCCAACACTTTAGATACTTGGCGTGGACTCAATTCACAACTCTTCCATCCAAGAGATTCTTGATGGAGTAAGCATCAGTCACCATCTTGGTGATTACTTTAAATGGACCTGTTCACAACACATCTAATTTGTTTCTTTGTTTGAAACCATGTGTATCGCAATAGGCAACTTTTTCCCCTATTCAATATATTTCTAAGGACAGTTGGTTTTTGTCATTCGTCAATTTTGCTTGTATCCTTTTCTTCAAGGTTGTGTTGAGCTCTTGCAATTGCATATCAATCAGGATACTTGTCAGTCAGTTCAGGTATTGCTCAGTACTCATCCCCAATGTAAGTTCCACTACCAAATATAAAATTGGTGGCAACGTGGCCTTTCTTCTGTATAACAATTCAAATGGCGTCTTTCCCGTCACTGTATGATGACTAATATTTTAGGAGAACATTACCAAACTCAGGTACATTCCCCACGAAGAAGTTCTCCCTGTGACTAGCTTCCTCAGCGTCATGGCCAGTGTTCCATCGACCCTTTCTACCAGTTCATTTATCTCCTGCTGGTAAGGTACTGACATGACTCATCAGATCCCCATTATTTCGTTTAACCTTGGGATCACATGAGACGTGAAATTGGTCCCATTGTTGGTAAGCAGGACCTGTGGACATCCATGCCGGTATACCACTTGATCCAGGATGAACCTCGCAGTACTGGTAGCATATACTCTGGTTAGGGCCTTTGTCTCAACCCATCTCATCAGATGGTCAATGGCAACTATGATGTAATTGACTCCCCCTGTGCTCATCGTCAGTGGTCCCATCACATTAATGGACACCATGTGCCAGGCAAATCCAGGGCAGACCAGTCAGTATCCAGTTGTATTCTTATGTGGTTTGTGAAGCTAGCATTCCACGCAACAAGCCAGATGATCCACAACATTGTAGTTAATTGATTCCCAGTAATAATACTGGCAAATATGGTCAGTTGTTTTCCTCAGGCCTCCATGCCCGACAACCCTGTGAGCTGCTTGTACTATCGCTGCTCTTTCTGACAGTTTTGGGAATAATATCAATTTCCCGTTGATTGTCTTGAATACTTGTCCATCCATATTCTTGGTGTTTTCCATCGCTTTTTGAAGTGAACCTTGGATTTCTTGGGGCTTGCCCCAATATTTTCTTCGACCATTCTCTGGAATAGCTCATCTGCCTGCGGGTATACCAACTGGACCATTGGCAACCGTGATAAGCCATCCACATTCTGATGAGGGGCCCCCACTCAGTGGACTATCTCATAATTGTAAGCCTGAAGCTTAAGTGCCCATTGGGCCAGTCATCAATCAGGTTCTCTTAAATTGTGCAGCCAATGCAGCAAAGGGTGGTCCATTACCATCTAAAAGTGCATTCTGTGGACGTACACCTGAAACTGCTTGCATGCATAAATGACTGCAAGGCATTCTCGCTCAGTCAAGGTGTAATTCCTCTCAGCAGCTGAAAGTGTCTGGCTCACATATGCCACCGGATGTTCATCCCCAAGTTTGTCTACTTGGCTCAGTATGGTGATGATCACTGTCAATGAAGCATTGGTTTGAATGATAAACTCCCAATCAAAATTTGGATATTATAGAATCGGTGAATCTATCAAATACCGGTGTAACTCATTGAAGGAGTCCTGGGCCTCTTCATTCCATATGAATCCTTTTTTGGATCCTTTAATAAATGGAATAATGGCTTGGCTATTCGGGCAAAGTCCCAAATAAATCTTCTTAATAGATTGATACTCTTGGCACTCATGCTGGCAATCTCATTTCGTCCTGATTGGCAGATTTTCCCCTGTATTGACCTTGTGAATCTCATCTCTTGTGCATCCTGAATCATGGTCATTTTTTGGAGAATACTCTCAGATACTTTTCAACAATTCTAGCACCTCCTCTTGCTAGCCTTCTGACATATCAGCGAGTTGCTCTTGATCAATCAATAGGTTTATGCTCTCAGTTACCCTGGCCAATAATTTCATCTCATTGAGGGTGGAATTTCCTCCGTTTGGCCGTTAGGATTTCTTGTCGCTTCTTAGGTCCAAAACTCTTAGACCATAAAAATCAATAAATTATATATTTTATATATTTTTTGTATTTTTTGAAATGGTACTTGCAACTTACAAAAAGGTTCAGAGGTCCTTCTTTTCCCCTTCATCCAAACTGGGTCCTGGGTACTTAAGCCTACCAGTTAACATGGCTCAAAATCTTATACTCTTAAGATTTAACCATCCATTTGGTTCAGTGGTCCTCTTCTAGGACTTGACCAAAATCTCATGACATAACCATTTAATGGTTCAGAGGTCCTCTGGGAGCATTCCAGCTATTTTTTCTTAGGCTCAATACTTCCAATTAGTATTGACCTTCACTATATGACATCAGCACTGTTTCTTCATGTATAGGCTACTCTTGCCAATTTTTTGGCAATTCTCCTGAATATTAGGCCTTCAATACTGACTGGTTTTTCGTCCAACAGGTCCTAATTTCATTTCTTATTTTGGCAACTGATGCTTATGATCCTTGTATCTCATTAGCCAACAGTTTTGTCCTATTGTCCAGATCGTTTTTCTCCTGAAAACGATTTACAGCCTTTGTGGCTATCCTTAATTACACAGGTCGTTCTGGCCTTGTTAGCTTCATCCAATTTCTCCTAAATTAATAAACAAGTCTCCAGTAACTTCTGATCATTGGTTGAGTGTTATTGATTCAAACGATTTTTCTCCCCTATCTTGGATCAAACGTTTCCTGTTTTGCCTTCATATCTTCATTGGTATGGCAATCCAATTCTCCAGATTAATTGCTTCCTATTTCATACAATGCCTCATCTAAACACTCACTCCTCAGGACTATTTAAAGCAGAAACAATTTCAACCTGAGTTGATCCTGATGCTCCTTGGGACTATTTCCAGCATACCCAATTTCAACCCAAGTTGGCCCTGCTGTTACTCTTCATCTCAAGTAGATGTCTGGTGGAACTGGTTTCTTTGCAGCACTAGATAGTTCCATATTTATGATGCAAGTCCTTTTCCCTGAACTTGAGTATCTTCATTTTGCTTCACTCAGAGCTCCACTGCTGAGCTGGATAAGCACCACTAAATGTGATCCTCTTCACGTTCTATCTTCGTTACTTCCTTTAGTAACTTATTTCCAAAATTGGAAACATCTTCATAGAACACCATCATAGATTCTTTTAACTTAACTACCCCTGTAGTGAGCACTAACTTGTAAATTTTACTCTTGGTTGATTATTGGCAAGCAACCCAGTAACCTTTTTACTGCACAGTTTCAGTTTCCTTGTGCACTTCGTTGCATTGTATAAAATGTATTATTCATCAATAATAGTATGGAGACTATTATCTGTAGTTGAGATTGAACTATATTTTGACCCAACGCTCGGTCAGTATTCCCAATTAAATACTCATAAAATCATACTTGTAGGGATTCGTTCCCTTGCTCTTTTCCACCCAATCTTCGCTGAGATATCCTGGTTACTCTCTCTTTTGGCTCAACACACAGTCGGCAGCTATCCCTCATTGTGGTTCCTTCTTCTCTAGATTCCCGCTCAGATCTTTACTCTTCTCTATGAGAGCCTTCCTCATTGCCCTCTGCAATAATATCCTTGAGACAGAACAACACAATAGAAGCTGATAGTCTAACTATACACTGAATTGATGTATTACTGTAAGCTCTAAACTCTGTAAAGCTACTTTTTTAATATAGTAAATACTATGGAATATATATAGTGGGGAAATCAGCTGTCTAACCCTTGGTTGACACCTCTTTAATGAAATGGCAGCCGTTGCCATTGAATCACCCATCCTCATCTTGGCAGCGATGGTCTTCCCCATCCTGGCTAGGATTCTGTCATTGGACATCCTCAAGACCTTAAATGGAAAGAGTCAGAAAACGTGTCCCCAACGTTTTCCTATCAATCCAAGCAAACCAACCATATTTGGCTCGCGACCTGCTTAGGTAATGGTACTTATTACCCATCATGGTAGGTCACTCACCAACCAATCAATTTGCTAGTTGCAGGTGGCATCACTCGCCTTGCAACTTACTATTCATTCCCAATCAGTTGGTGATGAAACCTGACTGATCCCAATTGGTACACCTGATAGTTAATCATTATTAGATGCTCTATTTTGTTGGCAACTCCATACAATGAGATCTTGAGTATTTGTCTGGATCAATCCCTGATGGATACGACCAGGCGAATATCCTAAAATCCCCCAAATGTAGTTCCTATGAAACTTGGGCCAACCGATTTTAATTCACTTTGCCTTAGGGAATTTTCTCCTAGCGATACCAGGTAATCTAGCAGGCTGGGAATATGGGCAAAAATCCCAACAGGCTTTAAGAAGGTATAAGTAACCCAGCATCTAGCAGTTGTTTGAGCTCAATTCTTGCCTGTTGTTCTTCAATCTTCAACATTTGATAGGGCTTAGACTGGATAGGGTATCATCACTAACATTGATAGTGTGATCCAAATTTATATGCACGTAGTCAGTGTCAGATTTAGAAAAAAAGCTATATGAATCTAATAATGAATGAATAATTTCAAGTTTATAGGGAGTTAATTCATCAGAATATGAACATTAGGTATATTGCAAAGCATTTTGTCAGTAAGCAATTCCATGTCCAATGTAGAACTGATATAATGAAGTTTTTCATTATCTTCAATTAGGACTAGTAAAATTTTTAATCTTCTTTATGTTTTTACACTAGGACATTTTGCTTGTAAAAATTTCTAGGATAATATTGATATGCTGTTTTTAGGCCAGATCAAATAGTTTAGGCAATGCTCAAGTTTCAAGAGGTCTGACTCCATTTATATTTTTATAGTAAACAATGTCTGGGGATTCTTATAGTGATCATGGTATCAACCATTCTTTGATCATCAGGTTTTATTATTATTTCTACTAAAGCATAGAAGGGAATTCCATCTAATGCATCTACCAAATAAGGCAATTTTTTTGTATTTTGTCTTGATATTGTATAATGTAAAGTTAAAACAGAAGCAGGGTACTCAACTAGGCAAGAATACTCTTTATTGGTGAGATCAATAAATAAATAGTAAAGAAACTTTTTAATCGATAAGGGAGTGAAAGATTTTCCTTCATATTGATAATACCATCATACTCAAGCATGAACTTAGTGTCCATTAACATGTCTTAATTGTTGTCCAAAGCCATGTAGGGTGCTGAAATGATAAGCTTTCCAATTTGTATAGGCAAAGAGGAGTAATTTTTGTATAGCACAAATTTTTTTGGGGACCTTCCATTCCATAATCTTGAGAACGTTACAAGTCAGGCGCCAGCTATATCTCCTTAATGAGTTTTGAAGGTATAACGTTTATCTGTGAGCTGTTATCAAGAATGGAAATAACGTGACTTCCTGAATGGCAACTTCTACCTTTTTGATATCTCTGCCAAATCTGGGAGGAAGAGCAAGGACTTCTTTGAGACAGATTGTAGCATCGTGATATTAAGCAGTCTCATAATATTGTTTTTTGATAGATAATAGATTATATACATGTTAATTTGTTCAAATTGATAAAGCAATAATTTGATTGGCATTGCTAACAGTATCATATACTTCTGGACATCCCTAAACTTGAGTGAGATAGGCTCCATCTGGCACTATGGCTTTGTTTAAACTTTCAGCGTTCAAATGATTAGGAATCTCATTTCTCTGCAAGTGCTCCTTAAACATAATAGCCATATTCTTCATCATTCCCTTTAGAATCTTTATCAGAGGCGTTATCTATACAAGTTAGATGGCAATTGAAAAGGGGCTTTTCTTGTACTACAGATTTGTTGGCAACAGGGGTACCTTTCCCTGGGATGACAAATCTTTTCCATGATATCCAATCTCAGATTTCTTCTTTTAACAGGGACTCTAAAATAATCTCATCTTGTTGCAAAAGGTGTACTTTGGATGTTTGATTGGTTTTGGCATTGGGTACTGGTTTTTAGAACTCAGTATTTTGAAGAAACTCCTTGGGTAGCCTCAAGTTTATTAAAGTCAGCAATAGTCAACAGGGCTTCCTTTATGTCACGAACATTTCTGAAATAACGTTTCATTGAAGTATTGTGCATATCCAAAGAAAAATGAGGAGCCAACCTAGTCATGAAGGCAGCTACTTCATCATTGAGGGTGAGCGCATTGGAGGTTAGCAAGGTCTGAGCTTTAATGTAGGGTACATCAGAAAAAGAGGTGTCAGATTCTCTTTTCTAAATACTGATAGGCATGAAATCCTGCTTCTTCATGATCAAACTCTGTTTTGAATAAAATTTATCAATAAGGTCTTCCTTGACCTCAGCCCAGGTACTGAAACTATTCATATGCGGAACCATAACATCTTGGGCCACAAAACCTAAACAGGGGACCTCTACCACTGCCTCCCCGAGTTTGATTCCAGTATAGGAACTTTAATTAGGGGACAATTATGACTGTGTTGGCGTTGCGCACCAATGCCCCAAACTGAGATAGCAAATAGCAAAGGCGGTCCATGGAGTTCTTGGCCTATCATATGCCGCACATGGAGGTTTTCCATATTTTATCCTCCTTTCCCATTCATTCAATTTTCCCCTTAATCGGTGCAGTATTATCCCCAGGTCAGCCCACCTCAAATAAAATATAACATAAAACCTAAACAGGAGAGGTTATGTTTAACTTTCTGATAGTCAGTCTCTCATTTCATTAGCAATTCGTAAAAATATAGAAATGAGGCAATGCTACCTTTGCTAGAATAAACTTATCTTAAAACTGGTTTAAAAGAGACAAGTTCATCACAGGTAAGGGTATGGATGGCAGGAGTATCGCGCCCAGTGACTTCATATTGTATATTTAATTGATCCAATATATATGAGAAAATTTACTAATTTGCTCTAGTATAGGTTTAAATTGAGATTACATGGCTTTGGGAGACATCCTGAGCAAGGGATTTACATAAGGACATTCTGGCATCAAGCACAACATTGTTACCCACAAGGTCTTTTATCTGACGTTTAAGCTCTTCAACCTTAAAGCAAGGATTAGATTGTAGAAAACTCAAAATTTTGATTATTATATTCCACCTCCATGACATACTTAAGAAGATTCTCCTTGATCTTACATCACACATTTTTAGACGGATGAGACCCTTCAAAGAGTAAATAGTCCTTAACCTGCTCATAAGAATCCTCACTTAAGCCAGGCACTTGTAAACATCCTCAAAAATTATCCCCCTCACTTATGCATTTAACACCCTGGAACTCCTTCTCAAATTTATTAAATTGACCAACCAAGTATTTGACATTTTCAAGGTGGCCTTCAGCTTCAACTCCTTCTCCATTAGTGAAAACTGAGTTCCAAGATGGTAATGAATTCATTAGTGTCTTGAGGAGGATGCTAATCAAGTTCTACAAGGTATGATTAGGCCTGAGCCAATTGTTGTTCCAAAGCAACTATACGTTGATCATCATCATATTGGGATGTAGAAACTTGGGACAAAAGTTACATATGAGTTTGATCTTCATGCTTAAAAATTTCTGTACCAATCTCTTCAAGTAAAGTCCATACCTTGGCAGCAGACTCATCTAGCTCATTGTAGAATATCTTTATCACTTCTTCTACATACTTCACATCACTAAAATAAGGTTGTAGTAAGTTTCTCATGAAGTTGAATGATGAATCTTTGGTTATTTTCTACTCCAGATGTCATATTTCCAACATGACCTGACGCCAAGTTATAAATGTTATAGTCAAGCTTTAGGCGTCATGGGTAACTATGTGACGCAGCAGCTCTTCGTGATGCACTCATAATAAATTTAACATATGGAACAAGGCTGGATGGTCAAATTTTTGGACATACGTAGTCAGATTAATAAATTTGATTGTAGGTATCTGAGAGAGTCTTAGTTTCATATAGAAACATCAAATAATTCTCAACAGAGAAACCTCTCTAACATGATGCAATGCCAGGGTTCAATATGCCTTGGGTTAAATATCTAACAACTTTAGCGGAAGGCCATTAAATACAATGGGATTATAGTATCACAATGTGGCTGAATTGTTCTCCTTAAAACGTGATAGCTGAAGGGCGTCCACCTATCATTGTCTTCACCATTCCCATTCTTGATCCATCCAGTAACGCTAAAGGCATGTGTGTCTTTCATCCCAAATGTTGATAATTATATATTGTGGCGTACAGGGCCCCCTGTAGTCACCACTTGTTGAAATCTTAACATGGTGCTCCTTGCAGGTGCTTAGCCTCAGAATTTTTACAACAATGATGGTTGCAATGTGTTAAAACTTGAAAGCTATCTAAAAATTTGAGGACTAAAAGGTAATAAAAAATAGAACAAGCAATCAACAAGAAAGATAGATATAAAAATACTTTATATCCTGATAGAGAGGGGTTTATATATCTTTTTCAAAACAAGTAAAAACATAGAATTTATATAGGGATCAAGACTATGATCATAAGACATTACAACTATATAAAATTTATCAGTCAATATGATTGATAGGTAAAACATTTGGATATAACTGGGCGGCACAATTGTGTCAATGTTGTATTGATTTTTTAACATCATGAGAATTTTGATCTGGTAGATTTTCTGGATTTTTGTCATTGTACCTACTTACTCTTTGTTGATCCAATAATATGAAGTAAAGTTTCATAATCAATATTGTCTTGATTTTTCTCCAAAAATCATATTTAAACTGATGCATTTATAAACCAGGCTATCACGTTTTGAATCAAGAAAAACAACTTTTGATTCTGAGGTATAGACTTATCAGAGCTCTAGAAGATATTTTCACTTTGACATAACTTAACAATTGTCATTTCATCAGACGTCCAAATATTGTAACCATTTAGTAAAAATCTAATTGATTTTATCATTCAGTCATCTCAGAAGTATTTTCCTTTCAGTCAATTTGACTATTCTCTGTCTTCAATTAGGTTGGGAAAATATCGCCTCTCAAAACCCCTTTGGGTCTATAAAAGGGGCTGGCTTTCCTTTAGGTGGCATAACTAAATTTAGGTTAGCTGGGGAAACTTTAGAGCTAATTTTTCTAGTTCTCCAATTTTTTAGGAGTTATAGAAGAATTAAACCATCCAACACCTGGATATCCTTCTCATAAAGATGAACATCCAAAATGTCTGACAACTTTGCTTTTTATTACCAATGATGATGCTGCAGCTGCCGATTTAGCTGAACTCCACAGTAACCCTGACTTAGCCAAGATTATCTTCTATGTCAAATGTAATCCTAATTGGCACCTGATATCAAGCTGTCTCTAATTGATGTAATTGATAACATAAGCCCTTAATATTCAGTAAAGGACCATATCAAACTGAGAGTCCTTTCAAGTAAACTTTTACATAAGCAAGTATAGCAATCCAAGAAACATTATATAAGAAGTTTAACCACTGAGAGTATATTTTTCTAGATTAATTAACCCCTGGCCAAGCTGGGAAATACAAGTGTCTTAAGGACAGGTACCCTTTATTACCAACCAGTAAAATCATTTAGATTTAAAACCATTACGTTAGCCCACCTCACTTGCTAAAAGAATCACTCTGATGACAAATCTAAAGAAGTTATCAAGATACAGTTTTATATGTTAGGTGCTGTCAGACATTCTCTTTCTCGACTTAAGAAAAAGAATGTTGGAGGTATTAGGGCTCCTGAATCTGCTACTATGATTGGCCCATCTCCTGCCCAATCATCAAATAATAGTGTAGTAAATAATGATATGATTACCAATGGCGAAAAGACCTTGGTGGATTCTCGGTGGAATCCTAACTATTGGGAAAATATGGTTTATCACAGAAATCAGCTTAAAAAGGTAATAACTAATAATAGGATTACTCCAACTTCTCAGCTGAATTTGAGGAGTTTGATATCGCACAGATCTGAACCTATATGAGGTGAGAAGATTTTACCCATCAATGATTGGATGCAAATTGAACAATCATTACCATATGAGTCTGACCACCGCCAAATTACCCAATCATTACCATCTGAGTCTGACCACCGCCGAGGTGTAAAGATTTTACTCAAAAATGATAGGGTAAAAATTAACCAATCATTACCACATGAGTTTGACCACCACTGAGGTGAAAAAATTTTACTCGCTGATGATTGGATACAATTCATCAAATTGTTACTGCATGGGTCAGTTTTGCCTAAAAAATTTTATCTTCAATCTGATAGGCTGAAAGCCTATATTACCTAATTTAGATAACTGAGCTTTACATTCTTTTACCTTAAATACCGATGGTCTCAGAATCCAAACTAGTTTAAATAGGAAAAACTAGTATTGAGAAAAGGACCTTTCCTGTTTTTGCCGCGCTTATAATAATAAAAAACATAGAAAACTTTAATAAAATTGTTATTTTATACTTTTATCAAAAAGTAAGATTCTCACTCTGAGAAAATATTTGTGGCATCCATCAGTGTATCCCACAAACTGGTGCTCACTACAGGGGTTGTATCCCCTGAATACTTCAATAAAGTATCAAGGCAATGGAGGCTGTCAACGTGAGCAGCTCTCCTGAATTACAATTAGTTGCTCTCAAGAAGCAACTAGCCAGCTCTTTCTCTCGTCTCAAAGAGCTAGAGCAACAGCTGTTCAAATTACCAATGAAAGACAGATATACCCCAGGTGAAGGGAGCATTGCTTCCTTTTTGTACATTTATGAAGCTGCGATGGATGGCGCCACTGATAAACAGAAAGCTCAGTATATTCTTCCCTTTTTAAGCTGCAAAGCCCAAGAGCTGATTGTTCCTTACCTGGATCCTCAGCACATCTGGCCAGATGTTAAAAAGGCCCTCTTGGCTGAATTCTGATCTGATAAGAGCTTACACAGGGAAAAACAGGCTTTTATGCGCCTCACCATGTATGAGGGTGAAAACCTCTTTAGTTTTGCTAAGCGGTATTATCTCACCGCTCAAAGGTTGGCTACGTCTAACCTGCTTACCCTGGATGATGCTATCGCCGTCATATTAACAGGGTTAACTTCACAGCCCTCTCTCACCAGGCATATCATATCAGTGAAACGCCACTTCACAACCTTCCATGATATAAAAGAGGCTTTGTTAGACGTTGCCCATATTCCTTTATGTGCCCCTACCAATGACGAGGAAGTGCCACTATCTGCTCTAACCTTTGAAGAGCTGCTGCCAGTTGAAACGCTGGATGTAAGGCCACCTGTGCCTATTCTCCCTGCAAAACATGCTGCTTTGGTGCAACTTAAACCAGACATCCCTCAGTCATGCAAAGTGGAGATACCTACTGTGGTTTCCCCTCCAGCTCATTCAATAGGTGCGTGCTTTAAGGTTACCCCACCTCTCGTGGCTGTCTCCCCCATTTCAATTACAACCTTGCCCATGGTTGAACATACCCCTGAGGCCAACTCTGAGGGGGGTTACAATAACATTGGGTACGACTTATTGGGAACTCCCACGGAAGTGGAGGTCCCTGATCACCTAAACGCTGGAGAAGTAGATGAAGCCACCATACCTGAGGAAAATTACCTTTGCCAAGTTCTAGGGGAGCCCATTGTTATTGATACTGCCAGCGATGCAGATGAGGTGATGTCTCGCATTATTCGCCCTATCCAGCATGGCCATATCATGCAGTCCATTCTGGAAAATTACCCCAAGACCGCGTGAAAATTAACCTCATCTTTTCATCTTAAAGAGGTCTTAGCGCTGTCACCCGCTTCTGGGGGGATACTCACGAAGGTCAAAGTGGTCATCCAAAAAGTTCAAGTGATGGCTATCTTAGATACAAGCTCCCCGGTGAATGTAATCTCCTCCAAGTTGATAAGAAAGATCCAACTTGCACCTGACTTGGAGTACAACCAAGACTTTGGAACCACTGGTCAAAACAACACCTGCGCACTAGGTGCTTACTCATCCCTTCCCATTCGTATTGGGAAGCTTATTCTATTGGCCCCACAGTGGCTTTGGATAATAATGATTATGAGATGCTTATAGGTACTCAGTTTATGTTTGAGTATGAAGGCATCATCAACATGAGGTAAAGGTCCCTATCTTTAATGAACTACGACATTCCATTAGTTTTATCCAATGAAGAACACCCCTCTTCCACTTTACCTTATGTCACCTCTGGGCGCAACACTAAGAAATTTCATGATTCAGTGGAGGCTAACGATGGTGAACAACGAGTGGTTGACCCAAAAGTCACATCCCAAAACCCCCTCAATCTCTTGAGTGAGGCTGACTTCAAAGGAGAAGTTCAGGCTCCCAAAGTACAGCTTAAAAAAGAGAAGTCTACTTCTAAGCCCGTGGAGGCAGCCATTTCTCATTCCAAGGTTCAAGAGAATCGCTCTTCCAAGGATGCTACCCCTCGCAGACCTTGGTCTAAACCTTCGCGCACTAAGGATGTAGATTCTGAACTTATATGTGGCCCCTGTAGTCATTCTGACAAAGAAAAGAAAGCCCAAAAGCTACTTTTTTTAGTACTAGGTGGTCCCAACCCAACCCAAAAGCTACTTCTTTTTTTAGTACTAGATGGTACCCAAAAGCTACTTCCCGATGAAAAAAGAAGCAGTTGCATAAGGCAAATGAGGGAGCTGATGAATTTCAATGGAAGGGAACTGTTCTTTTAAAGAAAAAAAGAGGATGAAGAATTAAATGCTGGAAAGTCTAACCAAGCAAAAACAGTGACTAAAAAAGGTCAAGATTCCAATGAGCTCCAAGCTCCTCTACCCTCTTACCAAGTGTTAGATAGGGCTTATATTACCGCAATCGCACAACTCCCCAAAGTGTCAAACTTGGATCAAACTGGGAGGGGCCATTTACCATCATACATAAGAGAGGAAATGAGTATTCCATAAAATCTTTGGCTACAAGAATTATCATAATACAGGTACATGGCCACTTCTTATGATCCTACACCCCTCTTAACATTCTTGAGGGGGGTAATGTCAGACATTCTCTTTCTCAGCTTAAGAAAAAGAATGTTGGAGTTATTAGGGCTCCTGAATCTGCTACTATGATTGACCCATCTCCTGCCCAATCATCAAATAATAGTGTAGTAAAAAATGATATGAGTACCAATGGCGAAAAGACCTTGGTGGATTCTCGGTGGAATCCTAACTATTGGGAAAATATGGTTTATCACAGAAATCAGCTTAAAAAGGTAATAACTAATAATAGGATTACTCCAACTTCTTGGCTGAATTTGAGGAGCTTGATTTCGCACAGATCTGAACCTCCATGAGGTGAGAAGATTTTACCCATCAATGATTGGATTAAAATTAACCAATCATTACCATATGAGTCTGACCACCGCCGAGGTGCAAAGATTTTACTCAACAATGATAGGGTAAAAATTAACCAATCATTACCACATGAGTTTAACCACCACTGAGGTGAAAAATTTTACTCGCTGATGATTGGATACAATTCATCAAATTGTTACTGCATGGGTCAGTTTTGCCTAAAAAATTTTATCTTCAATCTGATAGACCGAAAGCCTATATTACCTAATTTAGATATTTGAGCTTTACATTCTTTTACCTCAAATATCGATGGTCTCAAAATCCAAACTAGTTTAAAATAGGGAAAACTAGTATTGAGAAAAGGACCTTTCCTGTTTTTGCCACGCTTATAATAATAAAAAACATAAAAACTTTAATAAAAGTGTTATTTTATACTTTTATTAAAAAGTAAGATTCTCACTCTGAGAAAATATTTGTGGCATCCATCAGTGGATCCCACAGGTACACCTGAAAAAATCAGCATCTCTTATTTCCTGAACACTGAGAACATCAATAACACCCAAATCCCAGAATATACCTACCTCAGCAAGTCCTCAGAGCTCCATAAGTTATTGACACCACCTGTGATTCTGATCAATTTCTATTAATGTTAATCAGACACATTCATTGAACAGCGTTAACAAAAAATAAGGAGAAATATCCTGAGACTGAAAAGGAACTAATGCGACCTTCCACCATAATTAAATCTTTCCTTGGCACCTAGCTTTTATTGAACTATTATGATATAGGTGGCATACATAAGCCCAATTATTACAATCTTAGATACTGGATCCACAATCAATTTTATATCTCATGTATCATCAAGAATATCAAGTTGGTCCTGGACCTTGAATACCCTTAAGATTATGACTGCTGTACAAAAAAACACCAATTCCATAGGCACATATCCAACATTGTCACTCTTAATTAGCAAACTAGTCTTCATAGCTCCTGCAATTGTTTTGTTTTAAACCAATATGATATGCTCATTATTACCCATTTATGTCTAAGTGTAAAAAAGTTATCACATAAATAAAGGTACCTTTCATCCTTAACTATGAGGCTTTTCAAGTGCTGTATAATAAATAGTCCAGAAAGAAGAGTTATTCTTGTCCTGTTGATTACCCTGTTTATGCTTTATATCCTCATTATACTAACTTGGGTGAGAAAAGGTAAAATTTTAAAGAGTCAGAAGATGCTACATATGGTATTATTTTCTATGCAACTAAAGAAGTGAAGATTAAGCCTTGAGAACAATGAGTGTATCAACCAACATTACTTCAAAAAACATCTTATCTGCATACTGCATATTACTAGTTTTGATGGCGCCAATAAGATTTGAGCCCCAAATATTTACAGGAATATCAATTTAGCTTATCAGCGACTCATTAAAATACTACTTTGGAGCCTAATTATTGATGAGGTCATAGTGAAGAAGCACCAAGAAATTAGAAAAGAATAGCTTTTTTATGCTAAAAATTGACAAGATCTACTACATTGGTATGCAACCCAATCTGAGGCTACCCACTAACAACCTAATCTCCACGCTTACTCAAGTATATGTATTAAAACTTACTATGGAAGAACTTGATCAAGTCCATGAACATTTGAAAGTATATCATGACATCTTATCAATGTTAGATGTTGGCTATAGCCATATGAAGGATTGGACCCATACAATTAAAGTTGGTGAATCTATCTGTTGAATTTTGGTTCTGTTTCAGAGGGCTGGTTCTTCTTCAGATGTGGAATGAAGCTTTGTGCATCTATTGTGTGATGACAATAGACAGGATGGTGATCAAAATTTAAGATATATCTTCTTGGTAGTATTCAATTCGTATACCCTGTCATTTTACTTGGATGATGGCATGCCACCCTGATCTTACTGATCCCAAGTAAAAATTGACTAATACAAAAGAAAGTATCAAACGCAAAAAGTTTTTTAAGTTAAATCATAATATAGTCCAGTAGTTGAATGTTTTTTATTAGCATCAACTTGAGGGTTATTTATAGGGTTTGACGTTCAACACATCTTACCCATGACGTCCCATTTTCAATGGCACTTGGCCACATAAAATTTTTGTAAGAATGTCTACATATACTTCGACTCAGGGCATCCTTCTCAGCCTCAGGTTTAGTATAAACACCGTCATCATTCCTGAGATAGCGTTTTGGACGCGTCTTCAAAATAGCTGGACCAATTCACAATCAAAGTAATCAGCAGCACATACCAAGGCGATTCATATAACTAATTAGTAATTATCTCATTCAAAAACTTGACCAGATATTAAAAACTAATTTTGACATAGACTAACAAAGCCCACGTTCCTGAGTCATTAAGTCAAAACTTAATTTAAGTCCGACCTAACCAACAAAGCCCTCGAGCCTGTGTCATTATAGTCAAATATTATTAAGTGAAATTGCTAGGCCATGGATCCTAAGTTCAGATATACTTAGGATATACCTGATCCATAATCGCTGATATCTGATATGATTGAATATTCAACAAATTAGGTCCAGTCAATTACTCAACACTATCCTTATACAATTGAAATTAAATCAGAAGGTGAAGATTAAATAAAACTAAAAGACTGAGCTAAATCAGTTATTGGACGCTGAACTATAAGTTACCTGTCTGAGCCTATGGTTATCTCTGCTTCTCTTGAAAAAGAAGAAAAATGGTGGATATAAAATTGTGATGGACTGCCAAAAGATGATTAGCCTCACAAAAAAGACATTTATCAAGAAACCATAGATGATGCTCTAACTCAACTCTCATACCATAACTTTTACTCAGAAACAGACTTAACCAATGGTTATTGGCAAATGGACATGTAAACCTAAGATCAAGAAAGTTGTGCGCTTACATTAATAGAAGGACTAATTCAGTCTATAAGTCTTCCTCTGGGTTTGTGTAACGTACCTTCTTTTTTCCAAAAAGCAATGGTACACCTTATGTAGTATTTTAAAGTGAACTGTGTAATGGTCTACATCAATGGCATCATATTTCTGAAGACTTTTTTGACTATCTGAAACATTTCAAATTAATATTCTGACAATTATGAGAAAAAAGGCCTCAATATCAATCCAGGAAAGTGTTCCTTTTCCAACAAGGGTATATTTTTTAGGAAACTCATTTTGTGCAAAGGAATTTAACTTTTTATGGTAAGATTAAAGTTTTTTATAATATGCCCATACCAAAGAGCCTCCATGACATTTAAGTAATTTTGGGGATGATGGGATATTAACATTAATTCATTCCCAAGTTTTCTCAACTCAGTGAGATCTCATCCATTTCTTAAATAAGAACACACCATTTTTATGAAACTATATTAAGAATCCGCCTTTATGATCATGAAAGAACTGTTAAATAAGAGACTGGTTTTGCAACACCATGACTATAAGAGACCCTTTATTCCATTCACAGACTCATCAGATCTTTCCATAGGAGATAGACTATTTCAGATTGAAGTAGACGGCATTGATAATCCACTTTTTGCTGCAGTAAAACCCACTAAAAGCTGACGCAAATAGGTTTACACTAAAATAGAGTTCCTAGAAGTCTTACTTACAGTGATAAATCACTAGCCCTTCTATATGGGACAACTTTCACAGTAGTTACAGAAAACGCTTTTCTGAAATGACTATAAAAAATGAAAGACCCAGTTTGGAGTTTATCTTGATAAGCTCTGAATTTACAACATTTATAATATAAAGATCGCCATAGGGCCAGAACTTAACACTTGAACATGCATGGATTCACTTGACTGCCCTTTTCTCACTTGAACAACAGCAAAGATTAGTGACTACATGACTTGCTCATGAAGCATGTGTCTTAGGAATATGAAGAACTAGTAAAAATTGAGATGAAATGCACAAAAATACCAAGGCTTTAAATGAAATGCGTTACAAGAAAGGTGGTGTAGGTTGGTTACCCTACTTGAGACCTCAAAATGGGTACCTGTTATCACAAAAGCTCATCAAACACTCAGACGTGGATGAGTTTGCAAAAACTACAAATGCTAAAAAGATTTCTACCACCTTGAAAGGATCATGGAATCTGTAGTTCAAGTATTAAACGCATATGTAACTTTCAGAAATAAATGCCGTTT
>JAKSZP010006993.1:0-80789 GCA_022478985.1 Massospora cicadina
ATTCTATTCCGCCAATTTTCCTCGAATTTAACTTGTTATTCTTAATTTGCTGTTGCTTGATTGTAGGCGATTTACTTTGTATTCATCGATTATCAACATTGCCTTATCACCTTATCGCCTTATATAGTGGCGATCCAATAAACTCATTATATCCCATAAGACCTGTTATATCCCAATATCGCCTCATCTCAAGGCAATCAAATATTTGTAACTGATACTATGTTGGCGGATTCCGCCTGGCTGTCCCAAGATTATCATCCAGTCATATCAAAAATGTGACACCAAGGATGATCAATAAAAATTAAAATCATAAAATATTGGCTTTCTTATCTATGTGGTTTATAATAATTTTTCCAATATCTTTTATCAATTTTTTATCTTTATTCTTCTTTTTTACTATGGGAATTGCCATTTTTGGTTCAGCAATCCATTTTTCCCCCAAACTGGATCCTGGGTACTTAAACCTACCAGTTTTCCATGGTTCAGAGGTCCTTTTTTCAGACTTAACCATCTAGATTGGTTCAGAGGTCCTTTTCGGACTTGACCTAATCATTGGGACATGACCAACTTAATAGTTCATCAGTCCTTCAGGAACTCTTTTATTTTTTTTCTTGATCCAATGCTTTAGATACTTAGCGTGGACTCAATTTACAACTCTTCCATCTAAAAGACTCTTGATGGAGTAAGCATCAGTCGCCATCTTTGTGATTACTTAAAATGGACCCAACCACAACACTTCTAATTTGTTTCTTCATATGAAACCATGTGTATCGCAATAGGTAACTCTTTCCCCTATTCAATATTCTTATAATGCCAGTCATTTTTTGTTATCCGTCAATTTCGCTTGTATCCTTTTATTCAAGGTTATATCAAATGCTTGTGATCACATATCAATCAGGATACTCATCAGTTGGTTCAAGTATTGCTCAGTACTCATCCCTGACGTAGGTTCCACCACCAAATATAAAATTAGTGGCAACGCGGCCTTTCTTCCATATAATAATCCAAACGGCATCTTTCCCATCGCCATATGAGACTAATGTTGTAGAAAAACATCACTGAACTCAGGCACGTTCCACATGTGAAAGTTCTCCCTGCAACTAGCTTCCTTAGCATTGTGGCTAGCGTCCCATTGACCCATTCTACCAGTTTGTTTGTCTCCAGCCAGTATGGTACTGACATGACTCCTCATATCCCCATTATTTTGTTTAACCTCAGGATCACATGAGACATGAAGTTGGTCCCATTGTTGCTCAATAGGACTTGTGGACATCCATGCCAGTATACTACTTGATCCAGGATGAATCTTGCAGTACTGGTAGCGTCTACTCTGGTTAGGGCCTTCATCTTGACCCATCCTGTCATATGGTTGATGGCAACTATGATGTACTTGACTCCCCCTGTGCTCATCATCAGCGGTCCCATCACATCAATTGACACCATGTGCTAGGCGAATCCAGGGCAGACCAGTTGGTATCCAGTTGTATTCTTGTGTGGTTTGTGCAGCTGGAACTCACACAACAAGCCAGATGATCTGTGACATCATAGTTAATTGATTCCCAGTAATAATACTGGCAAATTTGGTCAGCTGTTTTCCTCAGGACTCCATGCCTGACAACCTTGTGAGCTGCTTGTACTATCGCTGCTCTTTATGACAGTTTTGGGAATAATAGCTGCTTCCCGTTGATCATATTGAATACTTGTCCACCCATAGACTTGGTGTTTTCCATCACTTTTCGAAGCGCACCTTGGATTTCTTGGGGCTCTTCCCCAATTCTTCCTTTGACCATTCTATGGGATAGCTCATCTGCCTACGGGTATTTTAACTGGACCATTGGCAACCACGATAAGCTATCTGCGTTCTGATGAGAAGCCCCTGCTCAGTGGACTATCTCATAATTGTAAGCCTGAAGCTTAAGTGCCCATTGGGCCAGTCATCCTTCTGGTTCCCTTAGATTGTGGAGCCAATGCAGCAAAGAGTGGTCTGTCACCACCTTAAAGTGCATTCCGTGGATGTACACCTGAAACTGCTTGCATGCGTATATGACCACAAGGCATCCCCTCTCAGTCACAGTGTAATTCCTCTCAGTGGCTGAGAGTGTCCGGCTCACATACACCACCAGATGCTCATCCCCAAGTTCATCTACTTGGCTCAGTACAGCGCCAATCGCCATCAATAAAGCATTGGTTTGAATGATAAACTCCCAATCAAAATTCAGATATTTCAGAATTAGCGAATCTATCAAATACCAGCATAACTTATCAAAGGAGTCCTGGGCCTCTTCATTCCATACAAATCCTTTTTTGGATCCTTTTAATAAATAGAATAAATTCTCAGGTATTTGGGCGAAGTCTTAAATAAATCTTCTATAGTATCCGACCATCCCAAGGAATACTTGGATGTCTCAGACTCTCTTTGGTACAGCCATACGCTCTATATAAGCTATCTTCTGGGTTTACGGCTGCAATCCACTTGACTTGATCACAAATCCCAGGTATTCCAACTCTTTCTTGAAGAAGTGGCACTTCCTTGGCTTGATCTTCAGGTTAGCTGCAGACAGTCGCTTAAAAACTTCTTCCAAGTGGTGCAGGTGATCATTAAACATCTTACTGAACACGTTGATATTGTCCAGATATACCAGGATGCATGACAACTTCAAGTCGCTTAGTATCACGTCCATGGCCCTCTTGAACGTCGCAGGCGCATTGCAAAGACCCTGGGGCATCCTCATTGGCTGTTATAACCCCTGCGCGGTAATAATCGCGCATTTTTCTTGGTCTTCTTCTGGAAAGTTGATCTTCCAGTATCCTGAGATCAGATCCATCGCGGAGAAATACTTTGCTTCTCCTAAACGATCTAGTGCATCATCAATCCTTGGTAGGGGATACAGATCCTTCTTCATAATTTTGTTTAGCCTTTGGTAGTCAATCACCACCCTGCTCAATCCATCCTTCTTCTTCACAATCAGAATCGGACTTGCCCAGGGACTTGATGACAGAATTAGAAGCCCATGCTTCACTAGTTTGCTGATCTCATCCTCCACTACTGCTTTGGTGGCTTTTGATCTTCGAGATTGGTCTCATCCTTATCAGTAGATTTTCCCCAGTGTCAACCTTGTGAATTACATCTCGTGCACATCCCAAATCGTGGTTGTCCTGAGTGAACTATTACCAATCTTTCTCAAATAGTTCAAGCACCTCTTCCTGCTGGCCTTCTGGCAGATCAGCGAGCTGCTCCCAATCAACTGATAGGCTTATGCTTTTGGCTACCCCAGCTGGTAATCCCATTTCATTGAGAGACCCAAAATCATGGAATTGTCTCAATTCGGCCAACGGGATCAGATGAATAAACATGATGATCTGATTCCTCTTAATCTTTATCAGTTTTTCACTCAAATTCGTTAGGAGAACTCTAATTTCTCCATGGCCCGGCATTATTATCCTGGGAGCCACCCATGGCTCCACTCTGGACTTCTTCCAGGGGCTTCCGACCTCCCCATACAACAGCTCAGAAATCTCCAAAGTCAACCCTGTGTCAACTATTATCTGCGATCTGGCTGGTATGGTCCTCTCTTTCTTGATCCTTAATGGAATCCCTCAGTTTTCTAGTATTTCTGCCAGCACCTCATGTCACTTCCTACTAACCAATTGGTATTAAATCAGGACAATGCTGTCATTGTATATTAGATTGATGAAGTTGTTTCTCCTATTCAGCGGAGCTTCAACGTCTTTCTGGTATACCAATGATAACATCTGACCCAGGATGGTCAATGTATTATCCTTGAAGTTACATTTAGCTATACTTCCTTAAAAACTCTGTTCCAATCAGGAATTGTAGTTTTGGTTTGCCAAAACTATTGCTGGCGCAGATGCCACCAATGACCCAAATCATAGTGGCAGAACACTATACGTTCCACAGGAAATGGTGGTGTTTGGCACAGCTGTCCCATATTCTCTCTTGTGTTCCAAGTCCGGTGAGATCTTCATCCTTTTTACAAGCTTGGTCAACACAATATTGATGGGCGCTCCGCTGTCAACAATCGCCCTCACCCTCACTTGATTCACTCAAATATCTATATACATACACTCAAAGTATTGTAATATAGTATTTACTGAGTGAATGGCGGTGTTATTAGCTGAATCTAGGGTGTGAATAACACAGGCCTGCATTTTTTCGGTTGCATCATGTTTTTCAAGTTTTGATGATTGATTCCTATGTATGTTTGTGCGGTGAATCCAAAAGACCTTAGTTTCTTTCCATCACATCAGAATTTTTTGCAAATTGCAATTTGCCAAACGTAGTATATGTCAAAAAATATCACAAATATGAGATTTAATGGAAGAGTGAAATAGGTTTGTTTTGTATAGTACATATTATTTTGCGGCTTATGTATACATAATATAATAGAATATAGAGTTATAGAAAATAAAAAACTCACAATTTTAGTCATTGTGTCGACATTTTTTTGGACCAGCCAAATGTGTTATATATTGAAAAAACTTACAAATATAAGATGTACTGACAGATTTAAATATATAGGAAATGCTGCCATCTGTCAGTTTATGATGAAAACAAATCATTGAAATCATAAACTGGCAAATGGCAGCACTTTTGTCATTAAACGTGTTGTACATCTCAACTGTCAGTTTTGGAGCAACCATTGGTATGTATCCTCCACGATCAAAAGTGTTTGTGTCAGCGGATATACACTAA
The DNA here is from genome assembly GCA_022478985.1 of Massospora cicadina. NCBI lineage: Eukaryota > Fungi > Entomophthoromycota > Entomophthoromycetes > Entomophthorales > Entomophthoraceae > Massospora > Massospora cicadina. The sequence continues at coordinate 4,715 of JAKSZP010006993.1, forward strand.
AAAGCAAACATACAGTGTTCAAAATGGCGTCAATAGGCTGTAAAAAGTCTGCAGATTCCTTTTGTTACATTTGTGGTGAGTTAATGGTGTCAAGGCAAAAAAGACATATAATATTGTTTGTGCGTCAAGTGTATCTCGCATATTTTAGTAAAACTAGGAGATCAAGACAAAACTTGGGCACCCCACTATGTTTGCTATACGTGCATTGAAGGACAGAGACGGTGGTCAAAGGGTGAACAACATGCTTTCAGATTTGGTGTTTTAATGATCTGGCAAGAGCCACAAAATCATAGTGATGATTGTTACTTTTGTTCAACTGGTGTTCATGGTTTCAATGTAAAGAAAAAAAGAACATCGTCTATCCAAATCTGACATTGGCTTTACATCCTGTCCCTCATGGTCCAGACGTACCAGTGCCTATACAACCAGAACATTTACCTGAAGTTGATAGTTCAGAAATTGAATCAAGTGAAGAAACTGAAGATAACGAAGAGGAGTATGAACCTGACAATTCTGCTCCACAACCATTTACACAAACTGAACTGAATGATGTGATTCGCGACTGACATCTGAATAAAGAGGCTTCAGAATTGCTTGGTTCACGGCTTAAAGATAAGAATTTGCTTACAGCTGGCGCTTCGTTTTCATGGTTCAGGTACAGAGAAAAGATTTTATTCCATAATTTTTGGAAGAAGGAGACTTAGTATTCTGAAATGATGTGTTTGGACTGTTTAAGACATTCAACATTCCATACAAAAGCACTGATTGAAGACTATTCATTGATTTTCAAAATGAAATTTTAAAGTTGTCCTGCTTCACAATGGAAACAGGTATGCTTCGATACCCATAGGGCATTCTGTACACTTAAAAGAATGGTATGACAATTTAAAATTTGTTCTCCAGAAAATTAAGTATAACGATCATAAGTGGATCATGTGTGGTGATCTCAAAGTAATATTGATGATCCTTAGACAGCAAGGTGGGTACACAAAGTTTCCTTGTTTCTGTATATGAGTGGGATAGCAGAGACAAGGAAAATAATTAGAAACAGAAAGGTTGGCCACAACGAGCTTCATTGGAACCTGTAGTAAAAAATGTGCTCCAAAAACCTCGCATCAAGTCAATGAAAGTTCTCCTTCCACCTCTACATATTAAGTTAGGCTTGATGAAGAAATTTGTGAAAGCCTTACCAAAAGATGTTAATTTTTCCAGTACATTTGTAACAAATTTCCAGCCTTGTCAACCGCAAAACTAAAAGAGGGTGTCTTTACAGGTTCAGACATTAGAAAACTTTGCAAAGATGGGAAATTTGAAAAAGAAATGGAAGTTGCTGAAAAAGAAGCCTGGGTCGCCTTTAAAGACGTAGTAACCAAGCTTCTGAACAACAAGAAGGATCTGAATTTCAATTCTATCATTGAGACTATGCTGCAGAAGTACCAAAATTTAAGCTGTTTCATGGGTTTGAAGGTTCATTCCCTACATTCACATTTGGACTACTTTTCTGAGAATCTGGGTGCTGTTAGTGAAGACATGGGTGAGAGATTTCACCAGGACATCAAAGAAATAGAAAATCGTTACCAAGGAAGATGGAATACTACAATGATGGTGGACTATTTCTGGATGTTGCACCAAGATGATCCCAGAAGAGCGCATACACAGAAAAGCCTGAAACAGAGCATGGCTGGTCCAAAAAGACATTGACATAACAACTAAAATTGTTATTTTTTTATTTTCTATATTTCTATATTCTATAATATTATGTCTATTATAAGCCACAAAAGAATACGTTTTATACAATACAACCTATTTCACTCTTCCATTAAGTCTCATATTTGTGACATTTTTCAACATATACTTAAAATGGCAAATTGCAATTTGCAAAAAAAAAATTCTGACGTGATGGAAAAAAATAAGGTCATTTTTGGATTCAGCACACAAAAATAAATAGCAATCAATCATCAAAAATCACAAAACAGAACCATCTCAGGCTTGTGTAATTTGCGCCAATAATTCAGAAAACAATTCCTTTATTGCGCCAAGGGGGATAGATAGATTGGTCTCATCTAAACAGACGTCTGATAACTCATTATGATTCTTGGCAGTTTGAATCTTCTCCGCCAGTTGTTGGGTGTACAGCCAGGCAACTTCCTGAATTATCTCATGGTCAATCTTCTTCGCCCCAGCTCTGGTCATGGCATTCAATCCATATTGACCACTTGGTATAGCTGATCCTGCTCATCATCTACAAACAGATTGCTAATGTCAATTTCTTTTTTCATGATATCAGGAGGAACAGGTTTCTCCGCAGCTCTAGACTGTTCCTTGTCTAGGCAGTGGGCCCTTTTCCTGAGTCCTGGTGGCTGCTGTCTCCTTGGCCTGGACCACGTTAATCTGGTCCTTCAGCTTTTTGCAGTGTATGAAAGAAATGTCTTTTCCCACCACACTGATAGCAGACCTTCTCTTTCTTGCTTAACCGTCTGAATTCTTCAGGCTTATTTCCTGACACAGTTCAGTTGGTAGCCTCCTTTGCTCCTTTATTTCCCTTCATGGGATTTGGATTTCATACTGGATTTGACTTGAAGCTTCTATTTGGGGCATCAAACATCGCTCTCAAAATCTTCAGGTTGTCTACCATTTGTGAGGTAGTTATCTCCGTCGCAAATAAAGAAGACATCATTTGATGCAAATCGTGATAGGGCCAAAGGGCTGCTTGCAAAGCGATTCTAGCATCAAAATCATCCAATACTTTCGCTCCAGCCAGGATCTGCAACTCCTGGTAAAATTGATCCGCAAATCTAGAAAGAGACTCATCTTTATGGAACTGAATTCCCATAAATTATTGCTTGCGTTTTGACATGCAGGTTGGACTCCCAAACTCCTTCATGATGGCCACCTTTGCCTTGGCATACGACCAGCTGTCCCCCTCCAGGTGGGGTAACACTAGGTTTTGACAGTTGGTGTCCAGGCAGTTCATGACTGTCAACGCCTTTAGACGATCTCTGTAGCCTTTCATAGTCATGTCAAACAGTCAGAAAAATGCTGGGGCATTATCTCAATGGAATGTTGGCAATTTTGGCGTTGCTCTAAATTCCTCCAAGTCATTTTGGGCCAATTCTCTTGGTTCAGCTACTCAGCTAACTTGTGGAGTAACTTCAGGCATCATCTCTGAAATGGCATTAAAGGCAGGTTGCATATTTCTTGGGTATTCAACTTCCCAAGTATTATGCGAGGACTTCTCTCTTTGGCATCACTGGCCATATCAGGCTCACAAGCAAATCTGTGAGCTTTCAGTTCCTCCACTTCTTTGATCAATTTTTCATTATCCGCGCCAAACTTTCCTAAATAAACGCAATCCGCTTCTCACTCTGTTTTCAAGTATAGGACTTCTCAAATGAAAGCCCCTTCTTTCTTCTTCATCGAGTTTACTTTGCTGAGTAACTCGTTCTTGAAGTTGGCTACATTTTCTACTCCTTCGTCCACCTTGGCGACTCATTCTTCCAAGGCTGCAAACTCCTGATGGTCCGCTGAGTTTAACACATTCTGATTCATAAAGGCGATCTCAGTCCACAGCTTGCATATTTCTTCTTTATATGACATTATAATAGATGCTTTAATCAACTACCCCTGTAGTGATCACCAACTTGCAGAAAATTTACTTAGGATTGATTATTGGCTGTCAACCCAGTAACCTTTTTACTGCACAGGTTCAATTTCATCATGCATTTCGTCATGTTGTATAGAATGTATTAATCAATGATATTATGTAGACTATTATACATAGTTGAAATTGAACTATTATTTGGCCCAACGCTCAGCCAGTATTTCCAATTAAATACTCTTGAAGTCGTACTTGTAGGGAATGAATCCCTATACTCTTGTCCACCTGATCTTTATTAAGATAACCCAGTGACAGTCTCTCTCAGCCCAACACACAGTCGGCAGAAATAACCCTGATTGTGGTTTCTTTGTCTCTAAATCCCCGCTCAGATCTTTACTCTTCTCTCTGAGAGTCTTCCAATTATTGCCTTCTGCAATAATATCCTTGAGATAGAATGACACAATAGAAGCTTATAGTCTAACTATACACCAAAATTGATAATATAACTGCAGATCATAATACTTTCGTTGATAATAACAATGTGTTTATTATAGTAAATCCTGGGGAATTATATAGTAGGGGATTTGGCTGTCTAACCCTTAGTTGACTCCTCTTCAATGAAACGGCAGCTGTTGCTGTTGAATCACTCATCCTTGTCTCCGCAGCGATGGTCTTCCCCATCCTGGCTAGGATTCTTTCATTGGACATCTTTGAGACCTCAACCGGAAAGAGTCAGAAAATGTGTCCCTAACATTTTCCTCTCGATCCAAGTGAATCAACCATAATTGGCTAGCGACCTGCTTAGATAATGGGACTTATTACCCATTATTGCAGGTCACTTTACCAACCAATTGATTTGCTAGTTGCAGGTGGCATCACTTGCCTCGCAACTTGCTATTCATTTCCAATCAGTCAGTGATGGAACCTGACTGATCCCAATCAGTACACCTGATAGTTAATCACTATCAGATGCCCCTATTCCGTTGGTCACTCCACCCAATGAGATCTTAGGTATTCATCCAGATCAATCCCCGATGAATATGACCAGTGAATATCCCAAAATCCCCCAAATGTAGTTCCTCTGAAACTTGGGCCAACTGATTTCCAATTTACTTCGCCTTAGGGAGTTTTCACTTAGCTATACCAGGTAATCTAGAAGGCTGTAATGGGCAAAAATCCCAACAGGAACCCATCTGGTGGTTTGTACAGGTGGACCAGTTCATCTCTCAGCAATGAAGCCCTATATGGTACTGGTACAGCATGATGTTGCTGGAACTGCACTCAATAAGAGGCGGCAGTGGGTAGTAATAAAGGACAAGGAGTCACAAAGCCAAGCTGTAAGTCCTGGGGAACATCCCCTGGCTCTTAATTGGGCCATCTTCCCATTCCCGAGTAAAAAGATACTGAAGAGGATGGCAGTACCCCTCATTACTCAGGGCGATCTCAAACATGTAGTAGACGAGTGATGGGTAACAGCTCTTCCACTTTGGATCCCACCCCTCAGTACCCACACTCACCTCAGCAGAACTGTTGCTGGGAATTAGCAAAATCTGTGCTGAGATTGTCAAATTGAAATTGGTTGGATCTAATTTGAGTGGCAATTTGGCCGATGTATAAATCTCAAATAACTGGAAAAGCATGAAGACTGAGGTATCAGCTGGAACGCCTGACGGTTCCAATTCAATCAATATGCTGATAGAACTAACATCGGGTGCCATTGATAAGGGTTTGAAGCCCTCTTCTGACAATTTGGGCATTGCAGCCAATGTGATGCCATTGACTGAATGGACAGTTCAGTGACTGAGCGTGGGGAGGTTGGGCGTCCTGAACCTGTTCCCAACCAAATGGACCCGCCCCTATGTGGGGTAGCCTTGGGGATTCCCGCCGCTTGTTGGGCCAAATGCCATTGCGCCAACCATCAGAAATGTAGCTGAGCCTCAGCTCAGATGTTTGAGGTCAAACCAACAGCAATTCGGCCCACTGCCAAATTTTGCGATGTCAGTTTTCAAGGAACAAACCCGCCCATTCCCAAACAATTCGCCAGTTAAATTGAAATTGCAGGACCTGATCTGGCTTGTCACTACCCCAATCAACCACTATTTAATTAGTCGCATAGCACAGAGAAAATTGTTGGTCAGTTTTCTTCCTTTTGCTTCATTAAAATTTTACCAAAAACCTAAACAATTTTTATTATTTCTTCTGACCGCATCCCTGATGGCATTTCCCTGGTGGCCTGTCAGTCCATATACCAGATGGGCTCTACCAGTACTCATGGTTACTATGGCCCCCTCCGTCATCAATTGGGTTCAGCGAGTCCAATATTTTTGGCTCTACAACCCCACTATCACTAACTTCTGGAAGCAATACATGGGAATCTTGTGGCCATATGTCCATCAATTGCAAGAGAGAATCTGTCTCCTTGCCACCCCAGTTTAAAATGGCTCCATATGCCGAGGATCTCATCGAGACTATCTCAGTGATTCCACCTTCTGCAGCAAGACCCCCTGGGTCAGGAGTGGGTTTAGTGTGGTTCGTTGTTGGGATCATTATCACCATGTTGCTGCACCAACACTTTGTCATTTCCCAATGCCTGGCTCCATATCAATTCATTCAGTTGGCAATGCCTCTGGCATTCTGGCTTGCCCTTTGGGTGCTTATTTATCCTGACTGGCAGGCTGGTCTAAACTTCTTCTGTCATTTCCATGACATAATCGACCAGCCATTACTTCCAGCCACTTCTGACTTGTTCTTTGAACTGGGCGCTGCAGTGGTTACTATCTATCAAATGAATATGCAATCAGTAGCTTGCTGTTTGTTGCTTATTTAGTCACTTTCTAACTTTGGGAGAATTATCCGCTCTACCTTGGGAAATCTTCTTTAAGCCACCCAAGCTGCGCAGATTGCATCTTCCCCTCCTTCCTCCAGCCCAGAGGGAAGATCGAGTGTCCCCTCCCAGGAGATTGCCAATCAAGTTCTCGACGCGCTCACCAAAGTGCAAATGCATACAGCAATTGCACTTAATAACGCTTCTACATTGTCTTATGCCCATCAAGGGCTCGCGTTATTAGATGCTGTGGATGAGGATGCCCGCCATTGGGTGAGAGGTCTTTTGCATTCTTCCTCACAAGCAGGAGACTCCACCCCACTGATGGCTATCATGTCAGCCGCCCTGAAACCCCCTGTGTCCCAATCAGACCACTTATTCAGACTGATCTATGCCATGGCCGAAGCCCCTAGCTTGGTTGCTTCTACCTTTCATGAACTGGCCCCCGCGTCAGATCTATCTATTGATATGCTTCAGGCAGTCTTTAGATTGGGCTTGGATTTGGGTTCCGCTCATCACGTGGCCTGTTCTACCATCCAAGGATCAGTATATCATATATGTGCCACCACAACTACTATCAATGCCTTCCCCCGCCATGTTTCCCATTATCAGAAGGGGAATTTTATGATAGGATTACCCAACAAAGATGCAGACGACGCGCCTGTCTCCAAATTAGCGGTAGATTTGGGTACCAATCTTGCTGTAACACCTGAGGTCCAAGTTGGTGGTTACAGAGTTAACTATTAATGATTCTGTTCAAGCCTAGACGGAGGAAATCGTTTCCTCCACCCTTGTACTTCCAATTTTTGCTCCAGCAAAGGACCCCGATCTTACCTCCAATATACCCATTATTTCTTCAGTCACAAAGGAGTCAGTCAAATCTTCCAATAAACAGAACTTCACTTATTTCCTTGTACCTATGAAGATCAGTGTTGGTTTGCATCATGTCTCCTTTGAAGCTCTGGTGGATACTGAAGCTGTGGGGAACTTCATGAGTGTTGAGTTGGCACAACAATTAAAACTGGAAATGGATGTGGGCTCCTCAGTAATGGTGGCCTCATCTGCTTATCAGTCCTCATATGTTGTTCACCAACTGGTACACTTTTCATTCCACCAGTTCAACTTCTGTGATCGTTTTTTGGCTATGCCAAACTTGGTGTTTCCAGTAATCTTAGGTGTGGGGTGGTGGCGCCGACAGCATGTGAAGATTCATTTAGAGCTAAAACTATTGTCATTTACCAATGATGGTTTAGAGGGAGAGTTCCCTCTGATCAACACCCTCAAGAAGATACAAGGAACCAGCTCTATCACTACCCTGGTTAAATTTTGCAAGCATTTCAGCCGATTTCCCCAAAATCTTAATGTGATATCAGAGAATCTTCAACATGAAAAAGGTGGATAGCCTGCCCAAGCACACTAGGTACTATTGTGAGTTTTGAACAACCATGGATTTGGTGAACATCAACTTTCCATTGTATCCCCATACAGTGGAGGAAGAAGTTGCACTTAATACCTGGTTGGACGAGATGTTGAAAGAAGGTTGGTTGTTCAAAGATACCTCACCTGTCACCTCCCTCATCATTTTTGCAAAAATCAGATGGTTCTCTCCATCCCTACATGGATTATGGTCATTTGAATAAAATAACAGTTTCTGATCCCTACCCATTGCCTCTGGAGCAGACAATCGGCCAGGCAATTGCCAAATCCCATTTGTTCTCAAAGCTGGATCTGGTGAACGCTTTCAACCAAATGAGGTAATGTAAGGGCAGAGATGGTTGACCGCGATCTGAATGAATCGAGGCATTTTTCAATTTCGCATAATGCCCTTCAGGCTGAAAAATGCTCCTGCTATGTTTCAATGAATGATTGATAATGTAATGGGTGACCTCCGGTTTACTTGTGCAATTGCATACATTGATGTTATCCTGGTTCACTCCCCAACTCCTGAACAACATGCTACTGACTTGGAAGCAGTGGTGGTCGCCTTTCATAAAGCAGGGTTGTTCCTCAAAGCTTCCAAGTGTGAATTTTATAAGGAGTAGGTTACTTTCCTCAGGAACCTGGTTCTTAAAGATGGTGTTGCAATCCCTCCCAACAAGTTAGATGAGATCCAAGAATGGCCAACTCTGACTATGCAGAAACAACTTCAGAGTTTCTTGGGAACTATCATCTTTCTAAAAAAATTTCCCCAGCACTGTCCCAGTTGGCCGCACCGCTCCACTCATTTACTGGGAAAAACGTACCATTTTGTTAGATGCCCAAATGTCAGCAGGCATTTGAATCGATCAAGGAGGTGTTTGTGTCTCTGCCTATCTTGAAACACGCCAATCCCACCAAACCATATATTGTTGCATGTTATGCCTCGTTGGTAGCAGTGGGAGCGGTGTTTCTTCAGGAGCACGTTGGTCTTGAACATCCGGTCGCTTACTTTTTCAAAAGTTCACAGCCATGAAGCAGTCTTGGGCCATTTATGACAAGGAATTGGCAGCTGTTGCATGGGCATTAACTCATTGGCGGTATCTGTTGCAGGGTGCCCGCCATGAATTAATGGTCCACATGGATCACCAAGCCCTTTTGTATTTCTGAAAACCCCAAAAATTGGTGCATTGGTAGGCCTGAACCTTTTGGGACCTATGCAGTTTTAACTTTAAATATGAATTTATTAAAGGTGCACTCAATGTACTTCCCAATTTTCTAAGCCGCAGTCCCACTCACTGTCCCTCAGAACCTGAGTAAGTGATTCTCGTTACCATGATTCCTGCCACTCAGATTCTGTCAATTGTTCCCCCCCCATTGTTTCCTCCATCGCGTTGGCTCCTGACGCCCCATTATTGGCTCAGGTTTTAGCCAGTCAAATGGCCTGCCCTGGGGGCGTGGAGTTGGTCAAGCAGTTGGTTCACTCGAGTCACAAACACTCCCTATACTCCTTAGAAAAGGGACTCATTTACTTCTGTTCTCGCATTTTGGTTCCTTCCTCCTTCTGATCAGAGGTATTCCGCACACATCATGATCCCCCCACGGTTGGACATCCCAGTAATAAGAAATGCATCAATTTGATCAAGTGAACCTTTAATTGGGCGTGATTGATCAAAGAGTTCCCAGATTGGATCACTGATTGTGTTACTTGCACTAGGGCCAAGTTGGATTGCTCCAGAAAAAATGGCCTCCTGCACCCCTTACAGCAGGCAGAAGGTCCATGGACCTCAGTGTCCGTGAACTTTATTGTTGAATTCCCCTGTTCTAATGGGCTCACAGCGGTGATGGTAGTGGTGGATCGTTTCATTAAATTTCCCTTTTTATTCCTTGTACTTCCATGATTAAGTTGGAAGAAACTGCCCGTCTTTTCATATGCCATGTGTTTTCGATGTTTGGTCTTCCCCAGGAGATCATCAGTGACTGGGGTTCACAGTTTACTGTGCAGTTTTGGAGTGAACTCCTCTCAATACTTAAAATATCCCCCTGTTGATCCACAGCATATCACCCTCAGTCTGACGGACAGACTGAGCAGGTTAATCAAGTCCTCAAACAGTACCTGCGTTGCTATTCTGCAGCAGCGCAGGATACTTGGGCTGGTGACTTGCCCCTCACTCAATTCGCTTACAATAATGGGACCCACGCATCCACGGGGTTTTCCCTTATGAAGAAATGTTGGGTTATAATCCTTAATTTTTTAAGGGCTGTGCTTGCAGCCTGAGGTTCAAGCTTGTCGCAGACCACGCTGCCCATAACTGATTGACTCAAGCTTTAGTGCAGGAACACCTTACCAAAGTCATCGATGACTACAAGTGGTTCATGGATTGTAAGCGCCTTCCAGGTCACAATTTTATGGTGGGTTCCTACGTCATGCTCAATACTTATCATTTGCGAATTCAAACACCTTCCCACAAGTTCTCCAGTAAGTGCTCAGGCCCCCATTTAGTGGAGGAGGTATTGGGTAACGGGGCGTTCTGTCCTAAACTTCCTGCGCATTGGAAGCAGCACCCTGTTTTCCATGTTTCCCAGCTGTCACCCTTCAAGGGTGCAATTCTCACAGAACCAGAACTGATCATTGTCGATGATGGGGAAGACGCTGAGGTAGAGGCCATCCTGGCATCCCAGAAGTCACGACGTTCTGTCCAGTATCTAGTGGCTTGTAAAGGGTATCTGGCCTAGAGAAATAGTTGGGTCAAGGCGCGCGATTGCGCGAATTGCATGGACCTGGTCAAATCTTTCCATATATCCCACCCCGAGGCTCCCCACCCCCCCCAGAAAGTTGCGACAATCATGGCTATCAAGTTACCCAAAGCACACAAGAATGTGGCTCTGGTGCGGTTTCCCGGTGGGGGTGCTCTTCCTTTGGAAAAAGGAAAGGGTAATGTAAGTCCTGGGGAATGTCCCCTGGCTCTTGATTGGGCCATCTTCCCATTCCCATGTAAAAAGACACCAAAGAGGATGGCAGTACCCCTCGTTACTCAGGGCGATCTTGCTCATCTAGTAGATGAGCGATGGGTAACAGCTCTTCTGCTTTGGATCCCACCCCCAGTACCCACACTCACCTTGGCAGAACTGTTGCAGGGAATTAGAGAAATCCGCGCTGAGATTGTCAAATTGAAATTGGTTAGATCTAATTTGAGTGGCAATCTGGCTGATGCCCAAATCTCAAATTACTGGAAAAGCATGAAGGCTTAGGTATCAGCCAGAATGCCCAATAGTTCCAATTTGTTTGATATGCCAATAGAACTAACATTGGGCACCATCAATGAGGGTTTTAAGCCCTCTTCTGGCAATTTGGGCGTTGCGGCTGATGTGATGCTATTGACCAAATGGATGGTTTAGTGACTGAGCATGGGCAGGTTGGGCGTCCCGAACCCATTCCCAACAAAATGGACCCACCCATATGTGGGGTGGCCTTGGGGGATCCCATCGCTTGTCAGGCCAAAGCCATTGTGCCAACCATCAGAAATGTAGCCAAGCCCTGGTTTGGATATTTGAGGTCAAACTGACAGCGACTTGGCCCACTGCCAAATTTTGCGATGTTGGTTTTCAAGGAACAAACCTGCCCACTCCCAAACAATTCGCCAGTTAGGTCAAAATTGTGAGACCTGATCCCAGCTTATCACTACCCCAATCAACCACTATTTAATCAGTTGCATAGCACTGAGAAAATTGTTGGTAGATTTTCTTCATTTTCCTTAAATAAAATTTTACAATAAAACCTAAACAATTTTTATTATTTCTTCTGACTGCATCCCTGATGGCATTTCCCTGGTGGCCTGTCAGTCCATATACCAGATGGGCTCTACCAGTATTCTTGGTCACTATGGCCCCCTCCGTCGTCAATTGGGTTCAGTGAGTCTAATATTTTTGGCTCTACAACCCCACTATCACTAACTTCTGGAAGCAATACATGGGAATCTTGTGGCCATATGTCCATCAATTGCAAGAAAAAATCTGTCTCCTTGCCACCCCAGTTGAAATGGCTCCATATGCTGAGGATCTCATCGAAGCTATCTCAGTGATTCCACCCCCTGCAGCAAGACCCCCTAGGTCAGGAGTGGGTCCAGTGTGGTTCGTTGTTGGGATCATTCTCACCATGTTGCTGCACCAACACTTCGTCATTTCCCAATGCCCAGCTCCTTATCAAGTCATTTGGTTGGCAATGCCTCTTGCATTCTGGCTTGCTTTTGGGTGCTTATTTATCCTGACTGGCAGGCTGGTCTAAACTTCTTCTGCTGTTTCCATGACATAAGCATAGCATGAGGCCGTTGAGTGCAGACAGAGCTGAACTCCACTGAGGCCATAGAGATAGGAGGGCTGAACATGATCACAGCTTAAGGCAGCTTCCTTCCCCAAAGGTTCTATCTTCCGCTATATAATCTGGTCAAGAAGGGGGATATGTTAAAATTTTAGTTGACCACATATTTAACCCATTGACTGCTTAATCAATCTGATTATAAAGGGTTACAATCTGATATCTCAGCAATAGTTGCTTACTAAAGTGTTAGTCATAATTAATCAATGGAAGGGATCTGATAATTCAATCTAACTAGTATTTTTATTTAAAGAAGTTTTGACAGTATTGAGAAAGAATACAATGAGGGAGTAACACCCAACAGTCAAATCATTATGAGGAATTGTTCAGAGCGAATGAGTGTGAGTTGTCATTAAATATTTAGCCGTTCTACAGCTTGTGCTAAATGGTAGAATCATTATTGGGCAATACGGCTTGAAATAATTGGTATTGAGTTTTGGAAACCAATAAATTAGTTACCAAACACCAAAGATTATGCTACCTAAGAAGTCTAAGGAAAAGACACCCGCCAAGATTTGGAGCCTAAAACTCAAGGGTCAAACCATGAGGGGAACAATTAATTAATCCCCAGTGAACAAATGAAAATCTGTGCACAGATTATACTATAAAAACCCCCAATAATTCCCTAATAAAAGCATATTTAAAACTGATATTAACTTAATTGTTTATACATAGGTTGTATAGCTTAACTTGGGATAAGAATTCAAGGATTGGATACCCTTAGGTTTTTATCAAATCTCCACTTGGCTCTGCGTGAAGATAATAGGGAAGTGTTCTCTAACAGTTAAACATAGTTAAATAATAAGCACATGTCTAGCGTTGGACCCTTTAATCAACTTGGTTTTTTAGAAATTAACTTTAATAATAGTCTTCATACTACTATTGACCCAGTTTAACAAATTTCAGTTAATCAACGCAATTGATCAAGAATCTGTGCAGATAGGATCAGGGATCAGAAGCGAGCTATCATCTAAGCGATCCTATTTTAACACGTGATATATTTAATTAATAGCTTCTCATTAGGATCAAGATTGTTGATGGGGAAAGATGCTGGCCACTTTACCACTGGTGGTGGCCTCTCACTGCCGCCATTTTCATACATACCCCTGATCTGCTGCATCAAGTCTTGGGTGGTGAGGTAAGGGGAAAAGAGAACAACTCTGAGGGAATATGCCATCATCCATCTCTCATCCACCACATGGGCTAAATCGCCTTGGGTCACAAGTTGGACTGCCGCCTTATTCACCCCTTTTTTGTGTGGAACGGAAATTCCTTTTGGTTCAGGTGCAGTAAGTGCTCTCCTGGACTCATACATTTTTCTTGTAAACAGTTTTGATTCTACTTACATAAGACCAATTTAAAGATTGTCACCAACTATGCTTCCTTGCAAAGGTTATGTAATTTCAAGTAGCATAAAGGTTGGTTAGCACAATGGGCTCTAAAAACAGGCCTAGAACTATGAGATAATTCACCATTCAGAACACGCCTATCAGAACACTGATGAGCTTTTTCAACTGCAGGCCATAGATGCATACTCCCTTTATGTATCAACTCTTCAGAAAAAAAAAGAATTAAAGAATACGCTAACTAAAAACATACTGTTTGACACACCTTGAATTTGATTATGAAAGACACTGAGTATAGGGATGGACTGTTGGGAGAAGGGGGACATAATCTAACCATCCCTATAGATTCCAAGGCAATTAAGCCCCATGAAATGAATACTTGAAAGTGGTTACTTTTTTATAAAAGGCTTCACCCAAGGGATAAACTCCTTGAGTGCTGTATCCAAATATTTCTTCATTAAAATAGTGGCAATTTTAAATGTATGGCAAAAAGAAAGTTATCTTTACTATCTCTTGAACCTAATTATATAGGAGATTAGGAATTTTTTGTGGAAATTCTCTAAGCACCTCCAAGCCAAGATCTATACTAATTAATTTGGGGATTTTGCGACATTCTGGTCACTTCTATTAGATAATATTTAAGCCGTTGGGATTTGACCCTGATATCAGGAGGCTTCAATAAAAAGTTAATAGGGATTATCCATGGTAATAGTTTTGGCTAAACCTTCAAATTGGGTTAAAATCTCTGCCATCATACTTATCAAATTTTCAATTTGAGCTGGAATCCTGACAAAGCCACCTTGTAGATCTAGGAGTAGGGGGATGAAGGGCTGGAGAAATTGACTGTGTACTTGTCTTCTACCTGCTTGGCCTCTGAGGATGAAAATTCCAGAGAGGAGGAGCATGAGGGCTTCAGAAAAGTCTGAGATTTGTAATTAAAACTACTCCATGGAAGGGGTGGGGAGGTTCACCTCCATAGAGGCGGGTAAAAAAAGGTTGTGAGTCAGTGTCATTTTTTAAGTGCATATTGATTGCTTACCCACTGAGGCGAGTGACATCATGATCTGAAGAGTTACCTGACACCAAATAGTTATCATTCATTGTACTTATAATTTTGCTGGGAACTTGGGGTAGACCTGACAGAGAGCACCAATGTTGTTAGGTAAAAGGTATCAACCTAGACATCCCTTTATAGTCCAAAGCAACTTAAGCCCCAGGCGATGGATACTTAAAAAGGGTTTAATTTCTATAAAAGTCTTCACCCAAGGGATAAACTCATTTAGAGGTGTATTCAGATATTTCTTCACTTTTAAAGTAGGGAAAACCAAAATGTATGGAAAAAAGAATGTCATTTTCTGATTTCTCTCAAACAGATTTCTAAAGGAGATCAGAGAAAAATTACCAAAAAATCTATAATCGCTTTCAAGTCAAGAACTACTAATTTGTGTTTGGGGATTTTGCGACATTCTGGTTACTTATGTCGAACAGTATCTAATCGCATAGATCAGGTTTGGACCCCAATATTAAGAGGTTTCAATAAAGCCAAGCAGGGTTTATCCTCAGCAATAGTTTCAACCAAACCTTTAGATTGGGTGAAATCTCATCATCAAATTTACCTGAATCTTCATTTTAGCCAAAATCCTGACATGTACAATTATAAAAATTATGGGGAATGACCAGAGATATGCCCACCACCTTCAGCCCACCCAGAGATAATCATGAGATCTCATTGCGCCAGAGGCCATGGAAATCTGTTTAAGACCTTAAAGCTAGTTCAAAAAGGGAGATAATGAGTGTTCTTAAGATTTGACATTTAAGATGTTTTATGAATTGCCACAAATGTCAAGCCCACCAGCCTTATAAGCCCCTGACTACTCACCAGTTGGTCAAGCCTAATTGGGCCTGGCGCATGGTGTCTATTGATGTTCTAGGACATTTTCCAACTATAGTTATCAACTTCAAATATCATATTAACCATCAATCATCTCACTAAGTGGTCAAGTCTCAACCCTTAAAGATCTTGGAACAATATCATCCGCAAAAACTATAATTTAAACAAATAATACGCTAGCATAGCTTTTTGAAATTTATACTCCAGACAATGCCACAGATTTGACCTCTTAAGACATTCCCAAGTTATATGAGATAATGGGAATCTGAAGATCTCTTATCGTCCCTTATCATCCTAAGGCTAAGAAATGGTGGAACATGTTAATTGTACCATAGTACAAGCCCTTTGGAAGTTTGCCAACAATTCTTACCTCAATGAGCCATAAACATGGACTCAACTGTTCTTTATTAAAATTAGTTACTACATTGGTATGGTATATTCATCCTTCCAGCTTTTATTTGGTCAACAATCTGTGCTATCACTCTTTTTCACTCCATCATTACCTATGAAGATGAAATTTGGACACCCAGACACTTTGACTAACTGGTAGAATCTTCAATTAAGATTCAGACTGAGGCCTATGGAGCCTCTTTAACCTGAATATGTATTTAGAAATAGAAGGATGTTTTCATAGGTCCACCATGGTGAGCTTTGCAGTTGGTCATTGAGTCTCTTATTGTAATACTTGTGTTTAAGGGTGCATAAGTTGGCTACCTTATGGAAGATCTTAAATTGTACTTGACTGAGGAGCTGCTGAATCATACACTAACTAAATCTTGATTGATGGACAAATAGTTAATTGTGTTATGCCAATTTTCTTCAACCACAATATGAACCTGACGAAAATTACATAAAAAAATTGATTAGTAAATCAAGTCAGGGGGAAATTGTTGAATAATCTATTGACTTGAGTCTTATTTTTTTATTTGGAGCCATAATATGACCCTAGCTCCATAATTTTTAAATTTTATTTTGAGGTAAGCTGATCAGGGGATGGACATTACCAATACAAAACATAATAAGAGAACCAAAAACACAAACCAAAAGCCCTAAATGTGTGGCGAGACACCAAAACAGAAGGAAAATAACTACCAGGTGTAGAAGTAGTGAACCGCTTATCCCACCATAGTGGAGGAAGAGGGGAGATCAGGAGGATCATTGATTCCATCTTCACCATTTTAGAGGCGGGTCAAAGCTGAGAGCAAGGGGGTTGGGGCATTCGCAGAATTTGGGTCAAGGTGAAAAAGATTATTTTTAAGATCTCCAGTAACAATCTGGGCCTGGAGCAAAGTATCCAGGAGTTTGGTAACATGGTGTTCATCTTGTATGTGTGCATTGGGAAGCTGAGAAAAATTATATATTGGTTCTGGTGATACGTTTGGTGGGGGAAAATTCTGCCAGTGCAGCCACATGAACAACAGTGGAGGTGGCAGTTTCATGTAGTTATTCAATTTCACTTTTTGCAACCTCAGGGAAATCAGCAGGGAATTCCAGATAAATGTAGCCCTTCTTTAAATTTAGCAACTGAGAGTGCCACAGCTGCTCAGAGATGGCGACTATCAGGAGAGGCCACTGCAACCTCAGCAAGTTGATGGTCACTCAAGAACAGGGTATCAGTGGGTTTGGGGATATATTTTTGGGTGGGAATGGGGCATCAAAGTCTGAAGGCAAATATGGTTCTAAATTAATTGGAAAGTCTGGAGGTGGGACAATTTTCCTCAGATTCAGTTATTTCATCCAATAAGTCCTAGGGATTTTGGTTGAGTAGGATTGATTTGGAGAGACATGGCTGTGATTGGGTAAGTTTTGGGGCAGGATCTTTGTTGGTTGGAATTTGGGTCCAAACCTGCGCCCAATTGGGTATATTGTGAGAAATTTAGCCAGCTTGTGTTTTAGCTGCAAAGTTTTTGTTTATTTCTCAAACATTCATCTGGAGGGGGTGGGGGCAGTCAAAATCCCCACTTGAATGCTGTTTGTGTGGCCTCACATGTGGGATTGGCAGTTTCCGCATTTTTTGAACTATGGTTAAAGGCCTTTTTTGAGTGTTCCAACTCATGGCAGAGGGGGCAAACTGTGCAGCTGTTATCAGTGCAAGCCCAAAAAAAGTGATCTGGTGCAGATGGAATATAGGCATGTGGTGGGATGTTCTGGGCTATGGTTGGCTGGTGGGGGTAATGGTGGCCATTGCCCATGGTGCCACTAATTGTTCAGCACTGCTTGGGACAAGGAAGTGGAGGAAGGGTCTGTGCCATATTTGGACAGCCCTTTCATCAATTATTCATAGAGTGTTTGAGGGGGAAGGTGTGAAGGAAGGTTTGCAAAAGTTACCACAAATGTGGTATCACTAGGGAGGTGTGTACTGGTGGTGGGATTAGGTGTGTCTTTATAAATTAATGGCGTAGCTGCTGCAGTGGCTGCGTCTTCTTCAGAGGGAAAGCCTATATCAAAATATCCCTTGTAAGGGCAGAAGTCGATAAACCCAGCTGGTGCAAACGTGGTCATTGCCAGCTCAATTATTGCCTTGTTGGCATATGAGAAGAGACGTCCATATTTGACTCATAGGAAAAAGTGAATATTAGATCAGGGGTAGGGCTAGGGGTGGGGGCAGGTTGGGTGGACTCACGCTAAGTATAATAATAAGTCCCTTGGAGGGACAAATTGGCTTGATGCATTAGGTGGGCTGGATGAGCCAGTCTGCACGCAATTGCCTGCTGGTGAAAACGCTATCAGGTGGAGCACCGCTGCCCCATACTGGGGCAGCAGGTGGAGGATCCACAGACATAAATGGAAAACTGATGCAGTGTAGGTGGCGATGGAAAATTAATGGTTACTTTTAATCAAAATCGCTCAAAAGTGATGTCAAGTGGAAAGAATAGTGCCCTAGCTCCATCATTAGCTTATAGTAGAACTAAATGTATTGAAGTCGCCCAATGGCTTCCCATTTGAACCTTTTCCTGACATCTAACTTCTTTTCACAATTGCATAGTACAATAATCAATGATCCTCATTATAAGAGCACTACTACATCTTGAATGATTTGATTCAACTATAAGTATTATTCACTTAATTAAGTAAGTATCGCCTTATCTGTCAAATTTTGTTGTATATTCATGTGTATTTTAGTGTATTCTTACCTATACTAAAAGATCAAGAGCTTTATTGTATAGTCATACTATATGCCAGAGCTATAGTTGAATTGGCTATATAAACTGAGAAAGTAGCTAGCATAGGTACCTCTTGCTACGCCTTCTATTAAGAAAGCTTTTACCCTTCCTGGTATCCTATACTCTGCCTAATAAAATTTCCTCTCTGTTCTTGGGTAACTTAACCAGTCAGACTCTCAAAATCTTATTTCATGCTATAATTGCTTATGTAAGACAAATACAAGTCCAGTATTGTAGTAAGAGTGTTTCAGCTCATAATATGGACGAAATTGACCAAATGACCCTAGCTGATTCTCAGTGTAACCCTTTGAATAAGGGCATAAACGTTACTAATAATACTTGGCTAAATAGCACGATTTTGGGTAAGCGAACTTCACCAACTATGCAGCAAAATCAAGGGAGTTCATTGTGGGTTCCTCTACAGCCCAATTCTACTCATTTAAAGAACCTAAGCGGGGACCACCCCTTTTTATAGGTTTGGTGGTGGCTCTCAAGGTGCAACTATTTTCTCTCACAGTGATTTGTTGAAATATATCAGATCACTACCCCACAGGTTCATCTTGCCTACGATTGACCCTCCATCTGCCGTTTTAGTGAAGCAAAGTGATTATAAAAGCTCTGACAATTTGACAACCCATATTTCGCAAATAGGCTCAAAGTTAATAACAAATTATGCCACCTTGGTCCAAGCTCAAGTTAATTTAAAATATTAATCAGTATATTGTAATAGGGTTCTTCTCTTCAAACTGTCGCGCTCACTAATAAACTATATAAAAACCAGCTTTTTAGTGTTATATAGGCTTTATATCTTTATATAAGTGGTCAACCAAGTACCCTCAAGAAGTAGTTTTTTTCTGCAGTATAGGTTGAATTTCTCCTGCACATATTGTTGAATTTCAGGGTGCCAATAACCAGCATGAAACCAAAAACCCCTGAATTTTAACAATTGGTGCTCACTACAGGGGAGCCTGTACACCACAAAAACAACTAAAAAAGGTAGGTTGGCGGGGTCAGTAACATTAATGACCTTACCATTAAAATATACCCCGGATAGCCACTCTTGAACTCCAGCTAGATAATTCTTTGTCTCTCCTCAAAAGGCTTGAGCAGCACTCATTACAATGCCCTTATGGGGCCTCCATTGGTATCCATAAACACCCTTTTAGGGACAAGTTTACCTTGGGTGAGGGAAGTGTTGCTTCTTTCCTCTTTATGTATTAAGTTGCTATGGAAGGGGCAACGTACCACCTTAAAATAAAGTACCTCCTTCCCTGCTTGTGTCATGGCCCTCAAGGGATAACAGATTCGCATATGGCCCCCAGCACCTGGGTGGAGGTGAAGAAAGCACTCACTGAGGAATTCGGCTCCCTAAGAAGTTTGAACAGGAAAAAACAGGTGAGATGTGCCATAGCCTCCGACAGGGTGAATCAATCTCCTCTTTTGCTGAACGCTTTTACAATTAAGCTCAACCCTTACTGCTTTCAAAAATTCTACCCCTAGATGATGCTATTGCGGCTATATTGGCTGGCTTGGCGTCCCATCCCTCCTTGGTAATGCATCTCTCTTCTGTAAAGTGCTCATTTAAAAATGTATGAGATATCAAGGAAGCTTTTCTAGAGGTGGGTAATCTCTACAGACTTGACCCTATGCAAGGATCTCTGAGCAAAGCATTTACGCTAACTATTTTAGCCTCTACTACTGCTGCTTCCCTCTGAAAACCTGCTTCTGTGGAGTTCTCAACACAAACTTCTTCTTCCTCAAATAGTGATAATCAGAAGGTAATGGCTGTGATGGGTCAGAGCTCTCCTTCATCTGCAGCTCCAAAAACCCAGATGGTGAAAGCAGTAATTTCTTTGCTTTGCCCATCTTTTCTTCAAAGCAGCATTCCCAAGTAGTTCTAAAGCCTTCTCCTAAGTCTAAACCCCATTATTGGGTGCTAATCACCCCCACTAACAATGGGTTAATTGAACCGGTCACAAAAGCTAAGCTTCCTGTGTCATAAAAACACTCAGCCATTGATTGACCTAAAGCTGGCGTAGAAAAAGCATCCCCTCCATGACGCTATCTTGCTCAACTTCTCAACCAGATAACTCCAGTTTAACCCTGTCTCCATGAGGCAGCACAAACCCCCTACTTTGAAGGTCAAAAATTGAGCTGTGAAAATTTCAGCGCCTCACCCAAAGCTAATAAGGTGGAGGAGCAACCCCAGGACCTATCATGCCATAAGGGAAGTTCTGAACCTACCTCACCCTCTATGGCCTCCCTATCCTTCATTGATAACCCCTCAGATGGCGAATCTGAGGGGGGTTGTGAAGATGTAGGTCACTATGACTTACGAGACTTAAGTGAAGTGGAGATACCCAATAGGTTGAACCCTGAGAATTTGGATCTGGCTAGTTACCGCCAAATTTTTTTCCGCCAAGTGTTAAGGGGTTTTGAGGTCATTGACACTCCAGTGATGCTGACAAGTTCATTTCCACCTTGATCTGACCTAACCAGTGTGTTCATACCTTGCAGTCTATCTAGGATAAATACCCTGAGACTGCTAAACGACTTGCCTCTACTCTCCATCTTGGAGAGGTCCTCGCTCTTTTAATACAACTTGATGGAACTTTAACCAAAGTGGAAGGCATAGCAATGGAGTTCAGGTTAGGGCTATCCTTGACACTGGGCCCCAGTAAACGTTGTGTTGTCAAAGCTCATCAAAAAGATTATACTGACCCCCAACATTGACTACAATCAAGAAATTGAGACTGCAGGCCCAAACAACACCTGCATCATTGGGGCATACTCTTCACTACCCATCCGTTTTGGTAAGCTCATCTATTCAGCTCAGCGGTGGCTCTAACTAACAACACCTATTATCTACTCATTGGTACCCAGTTCATGCTCAAGTATGAAGAGAACTTTAACTTAAAGCAGGGTTATCTCTCCCTGCTTAACTACTTGGTGTCCCTGATTTTGATCAATGAGGAGCTTTATAAAAAAGGATTATGTTTGCACAGTTGAGTATCCCTCTTCTGCTTTATCCCTACATTATACCACATCAGGACGACATACAAAACTGTTGCCTCAATCAATGGGCGCCCTAGAAGGTATCACTTTATATGCCTCTGGAGAGGTATTCAACAAGGCTGGTTAACAAAAGGGTAGTTGACACAATATACCTTGCAAATTCCACACAACTGCCTTTTCACCTAATTGGCATTAATTGAGTTAGTCCTTTGGAGCCTAGAGTTTTGCCAGATATGTTAGACCCTGCCTATCAACGACCTATCAACCTTCTTTTAGGGAAACTCACCAAGAAGGATATGGTGGTAGAAAAGCATCAGGAGATCGGAAGAGGAATGCTAGTTCCCCTTTGAGGAAATAAAACAAGTTTACTGTATTGGGTCTATGGCGGATATGGGTTTACCCGCCAACCAGTCAATATGTACCCTACCTTCTGCTCATATCTCTGATGAACTAATCCCAGCTGATCTGAAAGAAGACCGCACCCTGCTTGAGGCTTACAGCAACATTTTCTCTAAATCTGACACTGAATATGTGCATATGAAAGGCTGGACTCATACCATTGACGTTGGTGATGCTTGGCATATCCTCTCTAAACCCTACCACAAATCAAAAGTTGAGGAGTTACAGATGCGGATGAAGCTCAAACAGCTGCTGGATGATGGGTTGTTGGTTCCTTCCCAAAGCCCTTGGTCACCCTGCTCCTATTAACAAAGATGAAAAATGGAGGTCATCGGGTATTGAAAAACTACTGTAAGCTGAACAACCTCACTAAAAAGGACAGCTACCCTATCCCTCGTATTGATGATGCTCTTGCTCAACTCTCTGGGTCTAAATTCTTCTCCGCCATAAACTTGTTTAGTGGGTATTGGCAGATGGACTTTTCTCCACAGGATCAGGAGAAGTGAGACCTTATCTGCGGTAAGGGTTTGTTCCAACCCAATCAGCTACCTTGGGGGCTGTTTAATGCGCCTGCTACTTTTTTAGCTGGCGATGAATCACATTCTTCAGGACCTTAAGCTGAGCTGTGTGATTTTCTACCTCGATGACATCACAGTCTTCTCCATGACGTTCAATGAGCATCTCACGCACCTAAAGGAAATTTTTCAACGCTTTCAGGCATCTAATTATAAACTTAAGCCCTCCAAGTGTACTTTTTTTTAGTACTAGATGGTCCTCCAAGTGTACTTTCTTCCAGAAGAAGCTAAATTTTCTCAGGCACGCCATCTCTCAAAATGGGATACAACCTCTACTTTATAAGGTTGAAGCCATATCCAAAATGTCAGTGCCTAAAACCCTTTGCGGCATACAAGTCTTCTTGAGCATGATGGGGTACAAACATCAATATATCCCCAAATTCGCCCAGCTCAGCGAGCTCCTTGTCCGCCTCCTGGCTAAGAACACCCCCTTCCATTGGGGTGCTGAACAAAAGGCCGCTTTTGAGACCCTAGAGGAGATATTTCAAAAAAGGCTGATATCCACCACCCTGACTATGACAAGCCCTTCATGTTGTTCGTGGATGCCTCTGACTACGCTGTTAGGCCATCTTGGCTCAATTGGATGAGCATGGGGTCGATTATTCCATGTCTTACTTTAGTAAACTGCTTTCAAAAGCTGAGCGCAATTACAGCGTCACTGAGAAGGGGTGCCTGGCTGTCCTGCTTGCTGTTAAATATTACCGCCCTTTCCTATATGGGACGTCATTTAATTTGGTTACTAACCACGCCGCATTAAGGTGGTTACAAAATCTGAAAGATCCGCTGGGCGATTGGCTCAGTGGGCTCTGAAGCTCCAGCATTACGATATGACCATTAAGCATCAAGTGGGGACACGCCATATAATGTTGATGGGTTGATGTGGCTGCCTGTCCTTCACCTTGACAATAGTGAATCTGAGAGGTTGCATGACCTCCTAATGACTCTTGACGCATGGGCTGATGAAGATGAACCAATACAGAAGATATTAGCACAGCTTTTCCGAAACACAAAGGTGGAGAACGGGAAGTTATATAAGAAAATAGGGGCAATTAGTTGCCCTATCTCAGACCATCATAGCGAGTACCTGTGATTTAGACCTATACACTTCTATACATAGCAGAGTACAGAAAACCTATGAGTGGGTTAAAGAGCGATATTACTGGGAAGGCATCATGGAGACAATAACTGAAGTCCTGGATGCATGTCTGACCTGCAAGAAGCAATCCAGCTACAAGACCATGTATCAGTATTAACCCACTACGCCTCAACAACCCTTTCACACCATAAGTCTAGATGTGGTAGGCCCTCTACCTCAGACCACTGGTGGCAATCGTTATATCTTGGTCATAAATGATCATTTTATTAAATGAATTAAGGCTGTGGCTCTTCCTGCTCAAACTTCCAAAGCCACGGACACATTCCTTCATCAATACATATTTTCTCGCCATGGTTGTCCCCAGGTCCTGCTCTGTGACAATGGAAACAATTTTACCTCCAAAATAGTGAAGATCCTCGCTACCTCCTTGGGAACACAGACACTTTTCTCTTCTCCCTATAACCCCTCAACCAATGTACCGTGAAAAGAGCCAATGGGACACTGGTCTCTATTTTACAAAAAATGGCCACTTCTGACTCTCTTCACTGAGACTTTACTTACTCAGTGCTCTCATGGATTACTGTATCAGCTATCACCAAATCCTTAAAATGTCACCATTCCGATTATTGTATGGGCAAGAACCCATGGCGCCAGTGTTACTTGCCAAAGATATCTTCTCTGAAAAGACTAATTCTGAGCAAGCTTTGAAGAAGTTAGCCCAGCACATCATCCAGTTGCAATCAGAGCAATGACCAACTTCGCAAAGACTGCCACCAAAGAGGGTCAAGCAGCTAGCAAGCTCCTTCCCCCTCTACCTACCTTCCAAGTTTCAGACTTGGTGCTATACTATCATAATAGTATCACTCCCAGAAGTGAGAAGCTTAAGTATATCTGGGAAGGCCTATTGTTGTCACTTATAAGTGAGAAATTGAGTACTCTATAAAATCCCTGGCTACCAGAGTTACCATTACCATGTCCATGGCTGATTCTTGCGCCCTAACTCTTCCCCCAACACCCTTGAAGGGGTAATGTCAGACAAATACAAGTAAAATATTGTAAAATGTTTTGTATCATAATAAAGATGAAATTGGCCAAAAGACACTGGTCAATTCTTGGTGGAGCCCTTTGAATTGTGGCATAAAAGTTACTAATGCTCAGCTAAATAGCACGAGTTTGGGTAAGTGAATTTCACTGACTATGCGGCAAAATCAGGAGAGTTCATTGGAGGTTCCTCCTTGGACCACTTCAAGTTCATTTCAAATACATAAGAGGTGACCACCCCTTATGTAGGCTTGGCAGTGGTCCTTAAGGTGCAACTATTTTCTCTCACAGTGATTGGTTGAAATATATCAAATCACTACCCCACAGGTTCATCTTGCCTACGATTGACCCTCCATCTGCCGTTTTAGTGAAGCAAGGTGAGTTCAAAAGCTCTGATAAGTTGACAACTCATATTTCCTAAATAGGCTCAAAGTTGATATCAAATTTTGCCACTTTGGTCCAAGCTCAAGTTAATTTAAAATATTAATAAGTAGATTGTAATAGGGTTCTTCTCTTCAAACTGTCGCGCTCACTAATAAACTATATAAAAACCAGCTTTTTAGTGTTATATAGGCTTTATATCTTTATATAGGTGGTCAACCAAGTTCCCTCAAAAAGTAGTTTATTCTGCAGTATTGATTGAATTTCTCCTGCGCACATTGTTGAAATTCAGGGTGCCAAGCACCAGATGGTAACCAAAAACACCTAAATTCCAACAGCCTATGCCAAACCATGTCCTAATAAACATATTGTGGATGTAAAATGATTTTCGCTTTATAAAGGCTTATGGATTAACCTGCCTACCACAATCTCCTAGTAAAAAGTAAACCTAGGTCATTCTTACTCCAAACCAAAGTCATAATGTAGAAGACCTATTAGAAGAATACAAAAATACCTTTTCTAAGAGGCCTGGAGATTATAGAAAAATGTCTGGATTTATCCATTGTGTGAAGACCAAAAAACATACCTTTTCAAATCTTAAGCTTATTAGATATCCAAAGTAGAGGAGGCTCATGTAGTTTTTGCATTAAAACAATTATTAGAGGCCATACTACTTGTACCATCTATAAGCCCTAGGGCTTCCCCTCTGCTATTAATCCATAAAAAGGATAAGGTCAATAGGTTGTAATTAACAACTGACGCTAAATTCTATCCTCTTGAAAGGAAAACACCCCCTACATTATATAGATGGCTCTTTACTTTTAATGCCTACATGATTTTTTTGGAAGTGGATCTCGCCAGTGGCTACTGAAAGTTTTCCCTATCCCTGAAGTTATCAAAAAATGTGCTTTTATCTCCAGTGAAGGACTTTTTAAGCTACACAGAAGCTTTAGGGGCTATGCAATGCCTTGCTAGCTTTCAAAGAGCAATATATGGCCTACTATGGGACTTATAAATGATCCTTTCTACTAGTCTACCTTAACAGCGTAACCATCTTCTCCTGAACAAGCAATGTAGTTTAGCTCACCTTGATGATTTTTTCCAGCAACTACGTGTTGAGTTTTTCTCTATATCTGAAGGTTGGTTCCTTAAAAAGCTACATGATTATAAGTCATAATAGAACCAGCAGAATCTCCTAGTGGATTTTTTGTCTCTAGGGCAATCTCTTGGATTGATTGAAGTTTTTGTAAAGTAAATATCTGCTATAAACGCAGGCAATTCTCTTGGTGTTCTTGTAAATCATAGCCAAGGCAAAATTCACTATATATGCAGGTGATTTCTCTAGTTTAATTCAATTTTAAATTTATTGTGGGGAAGGCCGACCTTGGGACAGACACTTCCAAATATGACTCAGACGAGACAACTTAGTACCAGGTGAGGCACCCCAGAGAAGCGATGCTATCTCTTGTTGCCAGCGGGAACGCCACTTATGGGAAGGGGGAGGGAACGTGTGTAGGGGGCGTAGCCACTATTGAGCACGTGTGGAGGAAGGGGTCTGATTTGATGAACCAGACTGGGAACCAGGAGGAGACCAGCTGCCGGCGACGTGGTGGGAGATATCCAAACATCCACGCTTGAAAGTGATCCACCAAATGAGACCGGAATCTGTGGACAGCTTCAGGGAGGGTGGGGATGGATCCGACAATGGCATCCAAGACAATCGTGTGGATAGTCCACATGGCGATTGCAACCACCAGAGCACGAAGGGAGGGTGGGAGGGGGAGGCCATTGATGAAGCAAACATATCTCTTGACAGACTGAAGGGATGTTTGATCCTGGCCTAGCAGACGTTGGACTTCGCGCCATATTACTTTAGAGGTGGGGCACTTCTCCAGGCGGTGAAACAGCGTTCCATACTGGCCACACACGACACAGGATGAGTGTAAAGCATTAGAGCGCTCAGCTGTACGATACACCCGCCTCAGGCAGCGCCACACATGGGAGCGGACTTGAGGCTGCAACAGAGGATGGTGTGCGTATTTCCAGATAGTTTTTTGGGTCTCAGTGGAATAAGGGATGTCCATCATGTCCAGGTAGTCCACCCTGTATAGGACTTGGGGTCGAATGGGGATCACGCCATCATGGATGGGTAGCCCCTGTACCTCTTGTGTGAACTGAGGAGAGGGGCGGCCTCTTCGGGTTGTATGTCCACTAATACGAATTCTCCACTCTGCGCTTCGCATGGAGAGTAGGATTCGTTTGTAGTGGGTTTTGGTCCCGTGAGGACCTGTGACTGATGTGTGTGATGCGAGGTATTTCATCAGGGAGTGGGGTTTGATGGATTGTTGAGGCCCAAGGCTCGGGAGAAGTTGGAGTGGGCTGCGCGGGACCAGTGTTGGGATGGGAGTGTAGGAGCAGTGACGGCCGCAATCCAGGTGCCTAGGATCTTGGCGGCATGGGCTTTGAAGTCAAGTAGGCCCATGCCACCATGATGATGAGGGCCAAACATGACCTCTAGCTGTACTGGTGGAGGGCGGCCAGACCAGAGCCAACCTTGTAGCAAAGCATACAGGGGTTTGAAGAAGCTTGGGGAGAAGGGGATGGCATGGGCTCCAAACCAGACTTTGGATAGGAGCATAGAGTTGGCAAGAACAACCCTGCCAGTGAGGGTAGTAGGGTGGGCTCTGAGAGAGGCGATTCGCTTCATCACGTTGTCCAGTATATGGCCCTCCATTACTGCTGACGCGTATCCTCCTGCCTCCAACCACACGCCCAGATGGCGTACCGGTCCTATGGTAGGTCATGGCGCAAAGGGGAGCACCAGTGGAGCGGCGTGTTTTGAGTTAGTAAGGCGTGGATTTGGGCGAGCAGCTGGGCTGGGTTGGGAACTACTTGCTGGGGCCCAGCAGTTCTGAAACCGACCCAGGAGGATGATTTCGGTTTTGGAGGCGTTCAGTGCCGCGTTGCTTACCCGGGAATATTCCTGGATGAGGGCTTCAAGTGCGCGTGCATCTTTGTTATTAGACACCCCCACCACGCAATCATCTGCAAATGCCATCATCTTGACTGGGGTTTGGCCTGGCCATGGACCCCAGTGAGTTGGGCATTCACATTTCGCAGTAGTGGGTCAAGGCTGAAGTTGTATAAGAGGGGGCTCAGGGGGTCCCCTTGTCGCAGGCCCCTTTGAAGATGGACTACTTCCGTTAGGAAACCTGGGCCGCGCACAGCCATTGTTGCAGATTCCGTGAGCAGCATCACCCAGTTAATGAAGCGGGGAGGTAGGCGGAATTGTTGGAGGCAGGCCCTAAGGTATTCCCAGTTTACTCTATCATAGGCCTTTTGTTGGTCCAAGAATACAAGTGCCCCAGAGGCTGTGGACTGACACACATTAGCCACAGAGTGCACGTTATCCCAAATTGACCTTCTGGGGATGAAACCAAATTGTTCTGGAGAGATGGTGGCATATGCTACAGTCCCTAAACGGTTAGCCATGATTTTTGTTAAAATTTTGGTGTCTGTGTTTGTTAGAGAAATGGGGCGCCAGTTGGCTAAGTCTAGCCTATCCCCTTTCTTGAAGAGTGTGACTGTAAAAGCCTCATGTCCTCCTGGTAGGAGGCGCGTTATAACAGGCTTTGGTTGAGTGAGGCTAGCAGCAATGGGGATATATATTTAAAATATTTTTTGTAGAACTCATATGGAATGCCATCTGGGCCTGGGCATTTTCAGTTTGGCGCACCACGAATGGTAGTCCATAATTCGTTCAGAGTAATTAAATTCATTATTTCCGGGTATCAGAAAATGGTGCAGATATGAGCTCTGTCGAGAAATTCTGCCATTTTGGCTGGCTGAATTGGTTCAGCTCAGTATAACTTGGAGTAATATCTTTGCATTTTGATTGCCACTTCAGCTGGTGTGTCCACAATAGAATTATCCGATCTTTGCACCTGTGTGCAGGCCACGCTCTGGCGTGGTGCAAAAAATTTTTGAAGAAGTATGCGGTGCACTTGTTGCCTAGAGTGATACATGTGGCCCTGTATTGGACACAAACCCGATGTTTATGTTGCCTTTCAAGTGCGTTGAGGTGGGCTGCTGCCTCCGCCCACTTCTGGCCCCATGCAGGGCTTTATCCTGAGGCTAAAATGTTGGACTCCAAGTGGGCCAATTCCGCCAGCGCACGCGATATAACCACCGATGTGGCTCGTGAGCATCTGGATGAGAGATGGCGATAGTGGCAGATGGTGTCTTCTTTGAAAGTTGCCCATGTGGAAATGGGGTCCGCGCAAAATGGTGCAACAAACAATTTTGCCAAAGTTGCCTCTTCCACCCACATGGAAAATCCTGGCGATGCAAGCTCTGGGGGCGGATTTTGCACCAATGTGGGGCCTTTGCAACTGTGACGGGTAAGTGGTATGTTATCAAGACCAGTCAGTGGTCGGAGAATTCCATTTTCGTTGTTTTGAAGTGGGAGATGTGGGGTTGGAATTTCGCCGGTGCTATAATAAGGTCAATGCAGGTCATGGACCTTAATTGGCCATTGTGGATGTGGGGACGTGTCATGTTTTTGAGCAGTGGGCATGTCACAGCAGCGCATCCATTAACCCAAGGGTGGCTTTTAGAACGCGTAGTTCTACGTGACCCTGTGGGGCGTGGGGTGAGGGCGGCCACTGGTCCGTTGGTGAGGTTAGCCAACAGTTCATGTCACCAATTAGGAAAGAATTGGGGGTAGCGGGAGGGATTTGACCAACGAGAAAATTTCCGATGCTCTTGTGCACCGTTTGGGGTGTAAATGTTGACGATTGTGTGTTCAACATCGGCCCATGAGAAGGTGACAATGAGCACTCGGTCATTTAGGAATGTTTCTGAAGATGTAAATTTGAAAAAATTGTTTTTCCAAATTAGCACCCCACAGTGCTTCAACCAAAAGGATAGGGATGGTAGGAGCATTGTTTTCCAAGCATCCTCAGAACCTCGTGGACAGTGGGTTTCCTGGATGGCCAGGATATCCACGGGTAAATTATTTTGTAAAAAACTCAGTTTCCTAGCCCAGGATGGGGAGGCCTTGAGTCCGGTGATATTCAGCGTCCCTAGAGTGAAGGTTTCCCCCATCGCACCTTAGGTGCAAGGGGGTGGGCCCCCTGGCCCACCAGCCTCTTCCAGGTCCCCACAGGCTTTCACAGCAGCGTGGGTATTAGCAGCAACGCTATCGGGGTTTTTGTTAATTTTTGCGGAAAGAGTCACGTTGGCTTTAGCCTTTGCTTTTTGTTTTCCCGACGTTGGACGAATTTTTTGCGGTGCAGATAAGTTCAGTGCACCGTCAAGCGGGGCAAAAAAAAATTTTTCAGTTGGGATAGGTCCCAAGTCAGTTTTGACTGGAGCTTGGGTGCAGCGATTGGGTGAGATCGAATCTCCCATCAGATCCTCAGATTGAGTGGCCCACTCAGCATGGGCCTCCCAATCTGATTGGGTGATGGATTCCTGAGTCGCTTCCGCTGCAAAGGTCTCCATATCCTCCTGGCGTTGTGAGTGTGGGATGGTGGTGGTGGCCTTGGCCGCTTCCTTGGCCGTGGTCCTATGGGCCTGCTTGGCCTTCTTCCACTCCTGCGGGGAGATGGGTTTTACCAATAGGTAGCAGCCTTGTGCTCCCCACAGGAAAGCCTCTTTGGTGCTTGCGGTTGGTTCGTAGTGCGCCTCTCCGCTGGCCATAGCCACTGAGGGGTGCTCTTGGAATGTAACACCCTCTTTGATGGGGCATGCATGTGCCTTATGGCTGAACGCATCACAGTGGGTGCAAATGGGGGGCGCGCTGTCCACGGTTACCTGGAATGGGTGGGTGGTGTGCCCTGTGATGTCAATAAAGGTGGAGTGCGGGATCTGGGTTAGGTCCTTCACAATCTCCTCAGTTGGGGTCAGAACTGCGATGGCTTTGCCAGTGCACAGGTGTGGCATCAGCGTGAAATGTTGCATTTTGAAAGATTGTATTTTGCCGTATATGGCGAGACCATCTTTCAGGTGTTGCTCCAAAATGTCATGTTTTACCGTAGTAGGCAAAAAGTCAAACGTGAGGAAAATTTGGTTTGATTTTGTCCATCTGGTGCGTTTAGTTTCGACGACTAATTGCCCTTTGGGGAGGTTGACCACTACACGCACCGCTGCAGCCTTGTCTGCTGCTATTTTGCTTTCAAAACCTAGGTCTAGCCAACCGCATGATATGGAGTGAGGTGCAACATACACCGCGGTCGGGAAAATTTTGTGTACATCTTCACAAAATTTTTCCCATAGGGCCATTTTTTGGATGTCCAGATACACACAGACTCCGAATTCCACCGATGAAAGTGGCTGGGAATGTGGCGTGTTGATGTACTGGTTGCATCATGCTTGCCACGCGAGTATCTCCGGGGAAATTGTGACCGCCAGTTTTTTTAGATTTTTTTCTATTCCGCCAGATTCTCTGGGGCGTTTTCAAACGTTAGAGGCCGCGGGCCTTCCGCCTGCTCCTCTTGCCTTGCTTGCCCAACTGCTCCCAGACATGGGCGCAGACTAATCCCCTCTATGAGATTATCAAACTAGATTTAGTCTTGAATTGAATGGGTTGCGAAAGTGTTTGCAACGAGAAAGAAAAGTAGTGTGAACTGGTGAATTCTCTAGTTGAAACTGGGAAAAGTTTAAATGATTAATGAAATCAAGCGATACTTTATTAAGAAAATAGTAGCACTATTTATAGTGCTGTGATAGACCAAAGTTCTTTATAAAAATAAAGGGAAATGAATAGATTAATGAGCATAATATGGATATAGCTTAGATAACTAGGAATTCAAAAGAAAGGATTGTTTTCAGATTTGCCTTAGTCTGTCTGATAACTAGTAGGGATTCACTTTCTTTCACCGCTAAATTTCAAAATTTGAATATTACAATCACCCAGAAATTTAGCTTAACAAATCTAATGAATAATGGTGGTAAAGTCCACTGAACGCACCTCCGATGCTTTGAGAATTCACTCAAACTCACCCCAAATCACAGAACCCTCAGTTGCCAACTTGTGCGTTGACCCGTACAACCCGCTCCCAAACTGCAGCTGCAAAAGCAGAAGCAGACCAACTTTTATTAAACCATGGTGGGATCACAAATGATACCACCACTGTACAGCCTACCCCAGTCAACTCTGTGTTGACTGAGGGTCACCCAATTAGTGCGCCCCACCCTGGAGGCACATCTAAGGTTTTACCCACGGTAGTAGGGAGTATTGCAGCTCCCAATACCTCACATGGGGTTTGTATGGCTTTGCCAACTGCCTCCACTTCAGAAATCAGCCTGGGCGCCCAAACTGAATTGTCAGAAAGTGTTGAATCAGTTGGTCATCATTTTTTCACTTCCAACATTACCCAAAGCGGCCAAACTGAATCTACAGTATTTGGTGAATCAGTTGGTCATCATTTTAATGGTTTGGAAGGTAACCAACGCGCATCAACTGAATCAACACTGAGTGGTGAATCAGTTAGCTGTAATGTTCATCAAAATCAAAATCAACATCAAAATTCAAATGGGACTAGCCAAATAGCCAATCAACCAGCTGAAAAATCCCTACCAGTATCTGCTGATGGTCAGATGAAGGCGGGAGTAATAGATTGGTTTGATGATGAGCCAGAATTACCCAATCAATTGGCAGGGAATAAACCCAAACCAGGTAAGCCTACCCAACCTGCAAAAAATCAAGTACCTACTGGGAAGGCCCAGCAGGGGCCAGCGCATAAATCCAGAGGAATGCCAGCGCCTCCGTCTGGTATTCCCCCATGGGGAATCCACTAAATTACATTTAAATTTAAATTTAAATGTAAACAAAAATAAGCGAGTGAAGGATGCCTCAGGCGCATGGCAGAAAAAACTAGTGCCTGCACCACCCACCATTGACCCTTGTGAAGCTGCTTTTGTGGCTGAAGTGAGGAAAAGATGGGCAGAAACTTGCTCACAACGTGCACTCCCTAGGTCCACTCTTGCTCATGCAGTTAGAGTCTACTATGGGCATAATCCTGTTGAGTTTTATGCATGGGATTATTTTAGTTATTTTGAAGCCATAGCAAGAGCTTTTCCAGTTAACACCACTATTCATGAAGTGGTGGAAAGCCACTATATTGATGTAGGGTTTACAACTGCAGCAGATGCAGATCGTGCAGCCTCAGTTACAATTGAGATTCTGCATGGCTCTCTTCATGTGCTGAGAACTAGATCTAACTTTGAGAAAATTTCCTGGGTAACTTTCTCAAATCTTCCAACTACAGTGGACCCAGAATCCCTTAAGCTTGCGCTTCATCGAGGATTGATGGAATTTGGGTCAGTTCTATCAGTAGACCTGTGTGCACCAGCCTATTATGCCCCAACCCAGAGGGCTCATATTGCTAGGGCATCATTTATCCCCAACCCAATGGTGGCCCGCAACATGGAGGTTATCCCACGTGTTGCAGTCATTGGATCCTGTTCTGAAATCTTCTTTGTTGATCCAGACCAGGCACGACCACGTTGCTCATGGTGTAATGCTTTGGGCCACCTATATAATAGTTGTACTGCTCATAAACAAGCTCTCTCATCTAGTAGCCAAGTCCCTGCGACAGGTAAGAAATGCTCCCATACAGCAGCAGCGGCAATCCCACAACCAACCCACTGGGTGCCCGTACAGGATCTCACCCCTCTGCCCTTCGTGTAGCAGTTGAGAAGGCACAGCCAGTAGCACAACTTTATTCCCTTAGTGCGGAAAACCCTCTCCCTATGGGAACCCCTTCTAAATTGCCAGACCCTTCACCAGCCCAAAATAAGCGCAAATCTGCTTCTCATCAAGCTAACACAGAGGAAGCCAGCCCAGGGGTGGCATCTAAAACTAATTCAGTAATATATAATACCCCAAGGGTGGAACAGGTATGGAGTACCCCAAGTCAGGGTGGAGGCACCAAGTCATTGCCACCCCACCATCTATGGGTATTGCAACTCAGACGCCATTCTCAGTACTGAAGGAGGTGACTCTGGACTCTGATACATCAGATGATGCACAAATGGAGGAGTCTATGGAGCACCCTCAAGATACTCCTGTGCAAAGCAGCGGGGAAGTATCTTGGGCTGGCTTACAGGCTCCTCAGCCCCATCAACTCAGGATAATCCTCCTCCTCATCAATCAGCACAGGATTGCTGCAAAGAGTCAAGCTCACGGACTAAAAATGAGCAGCCTTATGGATGCAGGTGGAAGCTCCAGTAACCCCCCAGGATACGGAGGGGGACAGCTATGAGGCCCCAAAGGGGCACCCTGACCCTGCAGTCCATTAACTCTAATGGGCTGCAGGATTACAAGCGGAGAGCCCACCTCCTCCGCAACTTCAGGTCAACTCGCATAGATATTGCAGCTGTCCAGGAGCCCCATGTCCCCTCTCTGATTTTGTATCATGGAATGACCAATTTGGAGGTAACTCCTGTTGGACACACTATGTGGCCCTTATTATCCTCAACCCCTGGGTGAAAACCCACCAATTTTCGAAACACCTTGATGATCGCCTTATATTGGCTAAATTATCAACCTCTGAGTTCTCCTTCTTTGTTGCAAGCATATACCTGCCAAATGCAGGTCAAGAGCAGGACCATCTTTTGGAAGAACTTGCTCTACTACAACTCCCAGGCAATACAGTGCTGATGGGGGATTTCAACACAATATTAAGTTGGGTGCGTGACACCTTTCCTCCTGCCACACAAGACAGATGAGGTACAGCTCAGCTTCAAATTTTCCTCAGGTCAAGTGGTTTCATGGATGCCCTCCCCCTCAGCATCTGGACTTGGCTGTATGTCTCAGATCCAAGTTGAAGGTTGGAGATTCACATCAGCTTCACAGATTGATATGGCCCTAGTGGGCCCATTGCTGGTTGGTCGAGTGTCCTCTCCCATAACCTGAGATAACACTATAAGTGATCACAGATCCCTCACGGTGATCCTGACAACAATCCTCAGACCATCAAAAAGATTTTGGCCAAGGATTGCTACAGGGCTCTTGAACAACCAGTTTTCAAGAGAGAAGATAAATGCAGCCATTTGTGAGCCAGAGCACCTGGCCTCACCTCATTTGCAAACTTTACAATAAAAATGGGCTGATACAAAAGCAAGGATCCTAAAGGTAGCCTACAATTGTGCTAAGACTCAAATGACAGCGGCCCAGGATAAAGTCAGACGTTCTGAAGCATGTTAAGACACCTTGGAAGTAATTGCCGCCCAGTGCCTTCCTCTCAATGGTTGGAGGCTTAGGAATTGGCCCACAAGACATACCAGCAGGAACTTACTGAGCAAGAAGAACGTGCAGCAAACTTCACCTCATCATGTTACTACACCCAGTGGGAACGGCCCACCCGTTTCTTTTACCAGAAGCAGAAAGCCCGCTCAAAGGATCAGGAGATTGCAACCCTGAGGGTGGGGACCACTGTCACCACAAATAAGGAGGAGATCACCAACGAGATCCACCGTTACTATTCAGCCCTCTTCAAGGCTTCCTGGGTAAGCCCAGAAGATGTTCATGAATTCATTGAAGGGGCTTCGGAACCAATGGTTAATTTCTGGCGGATGAAGAACTTCTTGCACCAATTACACAGCAAGAAGTAATGGACATTCTACTCCACAGCCCACGTCTGAAGGCCCCAGGCCCAGATGGTATCCCGTTTGAGGTGTATCTAGTGGATTTGTCACAGTTACAAAGGCCCTCCAGCCCCTCTTCTTGACCCTCTTGGCAGAAGGGGGAGTACTTCCTGACTCGAGAGGATCAATTATGACCCTTATCCATAAGAAAGCAAGCTGAGAGGACCTTGCAAACTGGCGACCAATATCACTATTGAACACGGACCACAAACTATTTACTAAGCTTCTAGCAAACCGCATGACTAAGTGGGCAGCACCACGCCTCAACCCAGCTCAACATGGCTTTATCCCAGGGAGGTCGCTTTGGAACAATTACAATGAGCTTTTGGCAACCTTGTCAGCTAACTCATCTCAAACACATGGTTTTGTGGCGCTTCTGGATATGGAAAAAGCATATGATCGAGTAAATTGGAAGTATCTGGACGCCTCCCTAACCCGCCTCCACATCCCACCACAAGCTAGGACATGGCTATCAGCTCTTTACGCCCAGCTTCACACTAAAGTACTGTCCTCAACAGGCTTTACAGCAGCGGTTATGGTTGAACAGGGTCTCCAGCAAGGGGATCCACTGAGCCCAATCTTGTTCAACATAGCTTTGGATCCTCTTCTGGCCCTACTCCAGGAACGACTGGTGGGTATTCAGGTTCCTGGAAAACCCCCACCCGCACCATAGCCTTTGCTGATGACACAGCAGTGGCAGTTGGATGTAAGAAGGACCTAGACCTGGCCATGGAGGCCCTGGATTGCTACTCCAAGGCGT
The DNA here is from genome assembly GCA_022478985.1 of Massospora cicadina. Taxonomy (NCBI): domain Eukaryota; kingdom Fungi; phylum Entomophthoromycota; class Entomophthoromycetes; order Entomophthorales; family Entomophthoraceae; genus Massospora; species Massospora cicadina. Next base: position 41,249 of record JAKSZP010006993.1, read on the forward strand.
CCAATGCAAAAGTTAATACTTCTAAAACCGTTATAGTGCAAGTTGGTACCCCATCTTTTCCTCCGCCTTTTGGTTTGGAACCTACCTGGGACACCTTTTGGCATCTAGGTGTCCTCACCACACCACAAGGGGTTGCAATCAAGGATAATGAGGACCGCTTGCTTAATGTAATAAACTCTCATGTAGCTAGCTGGAGCTGCCGGCGTATCACCCCCCAGGGACGCGCCCTGATGGCGAATGTTTTTCTTCTATCAAAGCTATGGTTTCTCGCTCATGTCTGCCCCTTTACGGACAGTTTCTACACGAGGTTGAATGTGATACTTCGCTGTTGGATATGGGGATCCAACCACCCACCCACAGCTCTGACCACAATATCCTGACCCCGCAGTGATGGGGGCCTAGGTCTTTTGGACACTAGGTCTCATGCCACTTCAATCCTGACGGGGTTCCTTAAGCCCATCATTTGCTGGGATATGGCTCCAATGCCGCAATGGGCTCCAGCCTTCGCCAGGGTTTAGCAGCCTCTCTAGGGCTCCCATGAACCTCACCTACAGCTGTGGGAGAGTGGCTAACAAACCATCCAGGCCACCGCCTCAAACCTTCATCAAGTTTTTACTGGAATCAGGCTCTCCTTGCACTTAAGAGGGCAGGAGTATGGGTGTACCACGCCTTCCCTTATAAAAGGAGTGGCCCTGGGATCAGCCCCCGGCATCACGCCCTGTCCACAATGGGATGATTGTTATCTCCCATCTCCACCCTTTGGACAGACCCCCTATGCAGCCTCATCTCCTGGAACTTTTACCCCCCGCTGTGGAATGTGATCTCAAGGAGCTCTGGAAGGAAGTTACCCATCCTGTTCTCTCAGCAAAAGTGTCAAATACACTGTGGCGTGTTCTACACTGCTCATACAGGACAGGGGATTTAACTGGTCCCACCTTCCAGCATAAGGGTTGCCCACGATGTGCAGAGCTGACAGACACCCACCTCCACCGCTTCTTTACTTGCCCCCTCATAGCCCCTTTCTGGAGCAAGGTCCGCGAACTCCTGCGAGCAGAACCCTGGGTAGCGCACCCAGTTCAGGACTTCATGTTCAAACTCTCACTCCCCAATTGCTCCCAATCATTAAGGGTCCTGGCATTTGGTGCAGTGATATGGACTATTCATAATTCATATCTTCGCGCCACTTTTGACTCCACTCTGTGGACGCTGCCCCATATGATCACTCACTTTCAGGTTCATTTTGAGATGTCTCTGAGAGTATTTACCATGTCGCCATGGGCCAATAGGTCAGTTCAAGTGGACACCTGGCTCTGGAAAAGCTTTCCCCCACCCTTTCTTGACACCTCCACTTACCCCTGCCTTCACCTCAAGCTCTTAGGAGCTCAGGCGTGATTAAATAAAGATCGGTGTATCCCCCCTTTAGGTTGGGACCACCTAGTGCTAAAAAAGAGGGCAAATGCTGACAAAGCCCCTTTAAGACTCATTTGAGATTAATAATGAATTTATCAGGGTCAGCCAGCCTTGTTAGAGTCACAAACTACCAGAGTTAGCATTTGTCAGACATCCAAAATCTTCTATTTAGTGAAAATAATTAGATCATTGACATTATCATCAGATTCCCTTCCCACAACTACCTTAGGGTCAACCTTAATATTCAATAATCTTATTGTATATAACATATATATTGTTAATACTGATATTAATATAAGAAAACAACTTTTAATTTTAGAACCTCTTTTATAGGCCTTAGGGAGGTCAAATTAGTTCAAATATTTTCCTCCCTCCTGATTGGCTAAGAGCGATGCTACATCTACCATATGACGTCAACTAGCTCACTTTCTATTGATTAGAGTCACAGTATCCAAAAGATGAATGTATTTACTTTCAACTAATTGGATAGAACCATACAAGCCATGATGAAGTGCCAAGCTTGTTTGACTCTCTGATTGGTTACAAACAATCTACCATCCATTCTGACTTACTTTAAATAGCTCAAAAGGAACTATCTTACCTTCAACTGGTTGGCTGGACCTGAATAAACCATGACAAAGAGCCAAGCTTGTTCAACACTTTGATATTTTTAACAAACCCATTCCAGCTTGTCTGCAACAATCTTTGTGCGAATTCCATTAAAATTACATTGTTTCAGATTAAATTAAGTTATAGCAAATTATCATTATAGTCCAGATTTCATTTTCAGATCTCAATTATTAAAATTTTTAAATTTGGAACTTATCAATTATCATTAGGATGTATCACCAAATTCGAATTACAACATTAATAACAAAGTATATCAAAGGCAGAAGAATTATGAAGCCTTGGTATCCCTTTATGTCATTCCTTTGATAGCCTAGTATATTCCCTTTGCTTTATATAATGATAAACGCATGACCATAGTCTTGATTTATATTTGAAAGCTATGGTATTCTCTTTGTTCACAAGGGGTAATAAAACCCCAATTATTATTAGGTAACTTAATCAATTATCACTTAACAACTTATCTTACTACACTTATTATTATTTTATATACGTATTCCCTTCCTCCTCCAACAATGGATCAGTCTTGAGAGCTTAAAGGATAACTTTGACCTTCTCTCTACTATGCAAAACAGCATACTAATCATACTGCGCCTTCCATATTATGGGAATTCTGGGATGGCACCAAGAGAAACCCAACTAGTTAAAATTCCTACAGGCTGGAGGTGATAACCCAAAATAGTTGGTTTAGGTGTTGACCCAGTGAGAAAAAGTAGCGTTTGAGTCTCATATTCTGTAGGCAGTCATTATATGGGACAGAGTAACTCATAATTTTATTCATCTGAAATACTTGATTTTAAATAGGTGGGATACTAAGGCTTATCTAGCCCACCTAGATTAGGAATAGCAACCTTAGTTTTGATGTTAGGATGGAAGATCTGAGTGTGAGGAAAAAGATACTTAGTTTAAGCTTAGTTCAAAATAGAGCTCTGCATTGATATTCTCAAAATGGTACACACTTTTTATAAGATAGTCTATAGCACCAGCTTGAGAGTTGATGTAGATAGGGGACAGAGGAGTTTAGGCAGGATAAATGACAAAGTAGAGGGGAGCAAATACTAAACTGACAACTAAGCTGCATAAAGCAGCTTTATAGATATCTTTAATTGATCTTATAATTGATAAAAGAGGCTCCAAAGATGGAATGAGAAATCTGTTGCAGGGAGAATTTTCAGCGTCCTTCTTGTAAACTTTGAGGATGAGTTTACAGGAAAGGGAAGGCTTGGTAACAGGAGGCCATTCTATACCATCAAGATCTAGATCAGGTGGTTTAGTGTTAAAAAATGTGGTGAAAACTTGTGGTTAAGAACTTAAAATTTATGAGAGTGGCCAAGATGTCTAGATCCTCAAGGGCCAAGCTGCTTCCAGGCGGAGGTGCTTCAACAGTTAGGTTTTTTGATAGTTAGCTGAATCAACTTGCCTTCCTGGATCAACCTAAAGTTGTCTGAAATGAATTCATCAAATTAGAATCCAAAATGGCAAGGGGAAAGTTTTTGAGTTGTTTGTCCCAGTTAATATGTCAATGTATATGAGTTATTTTGAATTTAGCCCTTGCTTAAATTCAAGATGGCAGTTAGGAAGGTCATAAATGATTCTGGAGACAGGATCAGTCATCACTTAGAAAAATTGTTGGTCAATGGATAGAAAGCATAAAGGGTAACAGATTCAGAGCACATCTTTGCATAAAACTAAAAAGGCAGTCAGGAGGCAACTTCTTAAAATTTCTTATAATTTTATCAATTTATATAAAAAAATTTTAAATTTCTGACATCAGCAGAGATTCTAAAATTTAGTATAAATAAATAATAATTATAGATTATAAATAATATATAAAAGGTTTAAGATAAAAAATAGATCAATAAATGAGTTTGATTTAATCTCAAGGTCAATCATCTTGGCTAACTTAAGTGAATTGTTGGGGTTTCTGGTAACCTTAGCTAAGGAAAACAACTTTAGCGCCAAAGCATTTGTATTGGTTGTTTTATCAGCAAAAAAGCAAGAAGCATCAGCTCAGAGAAATGATAATAGTGCCAGGAATTTTATTTGAGGTGGGCTGACCTGGGGATGATACCGCACTGATTAATGGAAATTGAATGAATGGGAAAGGAGGATAAAATCTGGAAAACCTCCATGCGCGGCATATGATAGGCCAGGAACTCCATGGACCGCCTTTTCTATTTGCTATCTCAGTTTGGGGCATTGGTGCGCAACGCTGACACAGTCATGATTGTCTCCTACCCTAAAGTTCCAGTAATGGAATCAAACTTGGGGAGGCAGCGGTAGAGGTCCCTATTCTACCACTTGGGTATCCTCCCTTAGAATAGTGCCAGGGATTTTCAGTTTACATCTATTTTATTTCTAGAAAATTTAGGAGCTTTGGCTCAGATAACTGAGAAGGGCATCAAGGCATTTAGTTTAGCTGCTTCAACTTTATTTTTGAAACAGCGTGGAGTGATGTTACAGGGAACTGGAGATGGCGCCATGGCATTCAGGTTGGATGCTTTGACTTCAGTGTCTGAAAAGCATAAAGCTTCAGCGCAAGTAACTAGAGATGGCGCCAAGGCACTTTTCTAATAAAGAAATCATCCCTTGGAAATAATGTTAGATTTATTCTTTTTACTTCATGATTATTTTATTTGCTCCTTAAAGTGAGAAATTTCCCCAAAAATTTCAGAATAGGGCGGTGGATCTTTAGCTTCACGTCCTAATTTAAGGGCTACTTTGTTATTTCAATGTCTGTTTTTAACTGATATTTTGTTTAACCCGCCAGTAGGCAGACTTCCAGTGATAAATGTTTTTTGACTTGAGAAAGTCTTATCAAGCAGATTGGAAGCCATTTAAGGTGGTATTCCACTTCCTCCATCAATTTTTGTTAATACTGAACCTATTTAATTGAATTAAAGAATGATGAATTTTGATCTATTAGTGGACCCTTTGATGTACACTCTTCTAATATCTGGTATTGTCCATTATGAAGGTATGATTTCACCAGTTAACCTCAGAAGGGACCTAGAAGAGAGAACTAGTATTGTGTTTTTTATTTATATTTGAGGGTCAGTTCCTTTGAAGGCTACACAAATATTAGTCATTTTAGAACAAGTGAAATCTCCTAGTACACTTTTTGTCTTTAGGACAATCTCTTGGAGTAATTGGAGATGTTGCAAAGTAAATCTCTGCTATAAACGCAGGCAATTATTTTGTAGAATTGGAAGTCGTAGCAAAGGCAAAATTTACTATATATGCAGGTGAATTCTCTAGTTGAAACTAGGAAAAGTTTAAATGATCAAAGGTTATGAAATCAAGCGTAACTTTATAGAAATAATAGTAGCACTATTTATATTGCTGTGATAAAACAAAGATCTCTAAAAATAAAGGGAAATGAATAGATTACTAGGCATAATATGGATATAGCTTAGATAATTAGTTTTTTAACAGAAAGGACTGTTTTTTAGAGTTGCCTTAGTCTATCTGATGATTAGTAGGGATTCATCATACAGCTCTTCCCTTGTACTTCATGGAACAATAGTGCATCGCCTGAATATAATAATATTTATATGACATCAGTGTGCTATTTAAATTGGTTATTGTAAAATAGCAATGCATTGGTGATTCTGAGTGGTAAATTTTGATTAGGATTTCTCTTTTTTGATATTGGTTTATTTGTGAATTAGAGATGTAATATACTAGGGTATATCAGCCAGTAGAGCATTAAATGGTGAGTCATCCTGAATTCATTTTATGAGGCATTTCAGTGCTATTAATTGTATAAAGAGTTATAGGCTGAGATTGCCTAAAGAGATATCTGCATTGTAAGCCCAAGGTTGAAACTTCATACTTAAAAGGGCAAATCTTTACTTTATGACAAACTTCATTAGAATTAAAACCATCCAGAAAATTTCTAAAGTGGATTGTATATTATAGTCATATTTAAGCTAGGAAGGAATTTCTTTAATTGATGACAAAGTCCCAGCCATCCCTTAAATGCCACCACCTAAGTCCCTTAAAGATGTACAGGTTTTTTAAGAAGTTCAGGTAATACCAACAATTCATTACTTATTTTGCAGATAAATCTAAGCCATTGGTCTATTTGTTATTGAAGGGAATTTTTCTAGTGTGGAGAAAAATTATGATTCTTTAAGATATTACTCTTGACTCTCATTCACTCCCACGCTCTTATACAATCCAACTTTAAAAAACCTTTTGTACTCTTCACTGATGCTAGCAATGCTGCTATAGGGACACTACTATCACTTTAGTGAAAGTTTAACGGACCATCTCATTAACTATTAAAGCAAAACACTATTTGAGGCTGAACGCAACTAAAGTTTAATAGAACATGAGTGCTTGGCTGTAATGACCATCAAACATTTCCAACCCTATATATGTGGGTCCCACTTCCCTATAATTTAAATCATGCTCCTTTACAATGGCTCCAGAAAGTGAAAGACCATGATTGGTGTAAAGATAATTGATCAAACATGGATTTCCTAAAGTCAGAGCTTATAAAATCTGCTACAAATATGGTTTTGATCCAAATTTCCCAATTTGACTTAATTGGCGGGTCAAGTTATATTAAGATGGTTTTAATAGATATTTATACCTCTGGCGGATTGCTGATAAAATTATATCCCCATGATTCACCAGTGGGTGGAGGTCAGGACACTGGCACTGTCAGCCCTTGTCAATGCCTACTTTAATATTAATTTTTTAATAAGGATTTTTCCCAATTAATAAAGGTCTTATCTTTGGGTTCCCAAATTAATGATTATTTTAATTACCTCACATTTGCATTTAAGAAAATTATTTATTAGCAATGTGTCACCAGGATGAAAGTCTGAACTTACCATTAACTTTAAACTAGTATTTATTTATTTGAGGCAAGCTGACCAGGGGATGGACATTACCAAAATAGAGAAAGAAAGTATTGACATGAAACCTGAGCAGGGCCAACTCTGTTGTAGAAAGTTTTTTTCACATTCAGATTGGGACTCAGATTTTTCTGGTTATGTCATGGGTAAGGTTTTCGTGTTATTATACCTACTAACTGCCAATAGCTTCCTTCAGCTGGCACCCCAATCGATGTGCAAAGGGTGGGAATCAAACCTGAAACCTTCAGGTTGGTAGCCGTACGCCCTACTGACTCGCCTTTCACCCCAACTTTAAACTAGTATATTGTCAGTCAATGCTTTGTTAGCTAAATGCTCAAAGTATTATTAGTTTTACCTTATCGAGCATTAACCAATCTATATTTGCAAAGTTAAACATTATAATATTATACTCAGGTTAACGCTCCTTGCCAACCCCATTCTAATAAGCTTAGGAGATTCTCCCTAATATTGCCTATTCCATATTTTCCTCACCCTTTTTAAACTAAGATGATATCAAATAAAGGACCATTTTTACTCTTAGCGCCAGTTTTGCTAGTTTTATACTAGAGATTTTTCCTGTTTAGTTAAACAGATATACCTTGGTGATGGTCATTCCATCAAGAGATTGCCCTAGAGACAAAAGTCTGCTAGGAGATTCTGCTAATGCTATAGCAACTAATAATTGCATACCTTTTGAAGAACCAGCCTTCAAATTGTATAAAAAATTAACACTAGTGATCTTGCCAGAGAACCTTCTGAGGCTACCTGATGAAGTCATATCTTTTTTGTAAGTAATATCAGCAATAAAAAGATGAGCGTGCACCAAAGGGTCCACTTAATAAATTCACTATTATTTAATATAATTAAAAAGTCCCAGTATTATGAAGAATTGACAAATGAAGTGGCTTAACACCTTCCCAGCTTCCAATCTGCTTGTAAAAACTTTTTGAGTCAAGGATAAATTTAATAATTGGATGTCTGCCTATCAGAGGATTGACCAAGATATCATTGAATTCAGGCGTCAAGCTAACAAAGTAGACCTTAAATAGGATGTGGAGCTAAAGACCTACATCCATTATATAATCATTGTGGCAGTTTTTACTGAAGGGAGAAAAAACAAGAACTTTGAAGTGAGCAAGGTATATATACCACCATTTCTAAGGAAAAAATGGTTTGATCAAGCAAAGTGCCTTGGCGCTATCTCCAGTTCCCTGTGCTGAAGCTTTGGCACTTCTGACATTAAAATCTTAGAAACCATTCCAAATGCTTTAGCGCCTTTTTTATTTCCTTCACCAAAGCTCCTCAATTTTTTAGTGGTTAAATTGAAACAAACAACCCAATATCCTTGGCGCCATTTTCATTTTTCTGTACCAACCCTTCTCGCTGTTTTTCTGATGAACAGCCAACCTAAATGCTTCAGCGTCTTTTCTGTTCCTCTGCACCAATGCTCTTCATTTTTCCAGTGCTGAAATTAAAGCTACTGAAGCCCAACAAGAAAACATTGAATTATATTGTATAACTGCGCTAAAACCTCCCAATGAGACAAATGAAGAATCCAATCCAATTTGCTGCCTTGCCACTATTTTTTCCCAATTCTGAGACTTATAGCTGCTCTGGAATGGTAGCCAATACAGATGCTTTAGAGCCACATTTATTTCCTTGACCAAGGTGACCAGAAATCGCAAAAAATTCACTTAGATTAGCCAAGCCAAGTGCCCTTAAGACTAAAGCGCACTCTCCCACCATTTAATATTATGATACGCTGGCTCTTAAACCCACATATAAAGCTGAAAATGGTGACAAGACCTCCACATCTGATGTATGTTCTCTTACTGAAGCCTAGCACAATCAACGTAATATTCTTAAACCAGTTGCGCCAGGGGTTGGCGTACCAATTCACCTCCCCTTGACAAGATCCTCTGTAGTTTGGTAAAATTGCTTGACCCAGTTGAGACAAATGCCCCCATATCCAATTCAAACCCATCACTAATTTGTCTAGCTCTAAAAGTTTCTATTAATATTATCTGGTTAAACATTTTAGGCTTCCCATCTATTGCCAAAAAAATCATAGGCTTTTATCAGAACAATTCTAAGGTCTATAAGATTTTTTTATCTGGCTTAATAATTTATTCTGGTAATTCACCAACTGCTGAATTGGCGGTTGATCCTTAAAACCTGCTCTATGGGGCCTCCACATGTAACTAGGTTTTACATCAATGATCCAGATTGTCACACTGAGTCAAAATTAATTTTTTCACGTCTTAATCACTACTTATGGCTTTTATTTTTAACTAAATCCAAACCATCTGATTTGGTTCTTGGGACCAACCCAACCAAGGATCTTTTCCCTATCAAAGCAAGTCAGGCTGAAGCCATTATGCTCCAGGCAAGTTGAAGGATGCCCCTATGCAATTTAGGAAATGCAACTGTCCCCCTAGTTGAGACTTGGAGGGGACTCTGTCAGGCTTTTCCCAATCTGAGTAAAGCCTCAACTTTAGGTTACCAAATGGCTGATTATTTTGATTACCTCATATTTGTATTTAGGAATAGTTTATTGAGAAATGCATCATAGGGCTGAAGGGCTAAATACCATTTAATATTAATTAGTAATCTGTAGATCAATGCTTTGTTGTACTAAAGGCCCAGAAAAAAATTTATTATTTCAACTAATTAGCATCAAATATCTATATTTTTTAAAGTTAAATATTTCAATAACTTACTCAGGATAAATTTTCTTGAAAACTTCATTTTGATAAGCTTAGGCAATTTCTCCCTATTCTCACATAGTCACTTTTTTCCTATCCTTATCAAAAGCTAAGATGATTAGATGTAATAAACCTTTTTTTACTCATAGCATCAGTTTCTTCTAATTTTGAACTAGAGATTTTTTCATGTTAAAAATAAAAATTTGCCTTGATGACAGTCATCCTGCCAAGTGATTGCCCTAAAGACAAAAGTATGCTAGGCGATTTCGCTGGTTATAGCAACTAGTAGTTGCATAGATTTTGAAGGAACCAGACTTCATTTTTATAAAAACTCAACAGTAGCTCTTGCGGGGCTTCTATTGATCAAGTGAGGAAGTGTTCCTTTTTCCTCTCTTGAAAGTTCTACATATTTTAGTTTTCTTCTTTTAGATAGAGACCATTCACTTACAACAGCATCCTCATAAATTTATTTATTTTAATTTATTATATATGGGGACCTTAGGCTGTTTAAGCCAAGTGTTGGAATTTTGGTTGTTTACATTATCCAACCTTTTGACCAATTAATTCAACAATTGGTAATTATAATTTAATATCTCATCAACTGTTGCTAACTAAAGATATTCATGTCAAGAATCATCCCCAACAATATGAGAAAGAATTAGATTCAGGAGCAATAACTGATAGTTGAAATATGGGGAATCATTCAGAGCAAATGGATGGGGAATCGTCAAAAACTACCTAAGCTTTCAAATGCTTGTGGTAAATATTAGGATGTCATTGGCCAACACAGCATAAATTAATTAATTCAAGTTTCTAACACCTATAAATTGGTCGCCAAATAACTGAGGATTATGCTATATAAGAAAATTAAGGCAAGGATACCCAACGAGATTCAGTGTCTAAAACTTGAGGGTCAATCCAGTATAGGAGAGCAAATAATTCCTGCCTGACAGATGAAAAAGTTGTGCACTGATTTTACTACAAAACCCCCCAATTATTCCCTAATAAAATTAGGTTTTACCTTGATAGTTTAGTTGTTTTACATTGGTTATATAACTCAATCTTGGGATAAGAGTGCAAGGATCAGATATTTTTAGGTTGTTATTATCAATTCTCCACTTAGCTCTGCAATAAGAGAATAAGGAAAGTGTTCCCTACCAGTACAAACATATCTTTAAGAAAAAGAAGAACCTGTTTATAGTTGGACCTTTTACTCAACGTGTCTTTTGGGCAATAAACTATAATAATAGTCTATATGCTATTATTGCCCCAGTTTATCTATTTTAATTCAATCAACGCAAGTGGTCAAGAATATGTGCAGTTGAAATCAGGGCTCAGAAGAAGGCTACCATCCAGCGGCCCAGATTTTAACACCAAGGTCAGGGAGGGGGATCCAACGTTTTAGATTGCCACAAGGGCTGTTGCATAACACAAACAGAGTCATGACATGTAAGGACTAAAGGATAACAAGATAAATGAGTACCTGGATGTCTTCCTCAGAGGGGGTCTTAGGTTACAATAAGCCATGGTAGGTTGGCAGCGCAAGTGGCACAGCTCTATGCATCCTGTTAGGTGGCAGAAACTGGTGGCATATGGAACTTCTTCTCACCTGTGCTTGTTAGGGTATACTTGTGTATTAGTATCACTCAGCGTGCAATGTCTGGGGCACCCAAACACAGCATAATTTAATTTGCTTATGGGTAATGTTTGAGCCATGAGGACTTGCTTTCTGACGTAACCTAGGCAGCCAGAGGATCAAGGCAACTCTCCTCCAGCGTAGGGTTGCATAATTTAAGGTGGAGAACAAGGTCATGGGATCCCTGTTTGTTGCAATGGGCGTCTAGCAGGTTGACTATAAAGCTTTTTAGTTATAGTTTCCTTATATTTTATCGCCATGGCCCAATAATCAAAATTTAGATTGTTTGTCCATATTACCTACATATACTCTAACCAAACCTGAGGGATATTGACCTCCAATCCTGTAAGACAATATCACATGTGTAAAGGCAAGCCCATCCAATAAAAAGTGAGTTAGAAAAAATATTAGAGAACATTTAAATCAGTGATGGACACATCTATAAGCTGGTATCAACCCAATGGCTTATATATATTATACTTCCCAAAAAAACTAATTACATCTTAGAAGGACACCTTTAAGTCGCCATGGAGGTTCTCAAAAACTATCAGTGGAGGAACTCAAAATGCTACTGGTAAGGATTCTCTTCTCAATTTATAATGCTCTAGAGTCCTTCATAGTATGCAAAAGCCAAGATGGCCCTACTCCTCTCCCCCAACTTTGTAACAGATCTGTCACAGCCTGGTCCGCACATTGACCTAAATAGTGAAGTCTTAGATTCTGCCAAAAAATTGAGGGTTGATTTGAAAATATGAGGTCAACAAAAAATTAGTTTATGAAATGGAGTGTCAAAGATAAAAAAACTCTGAAGTTTAGGAGCAGAGACTGATCCAATGAAATGTGACTCTGGCGTTTCAAATGCTCTGAATGATGATAAAATGGGATATTGAGTCTTTGCAGATAATGACTGGGCATCGCTCAAGAGCTTGGGTTAGGAGAGAAGCTTATTTAAGGGTTGCAGTTGATATATCAAGGGAAAGGTGGAATCTAAGAATTTTTTTCATCTTCTAAGAAAAGTGCTCAATCATCAAGATAAACGTTGCTGGCATCTATAAGAGTTTCAAGGTATTTCTTACATTTAAAATCAGATCTGAAGTATGAGCTTAAGTAATGAGCTAGGCCAAGTGCTGGCCTCATTCTCAGTGCTGTCCTGGGGCCAAACCATGCTGTTTCCAAGAAGTGTTGCTAGAACAGTCATTTGAGAGTATGTCATAACATTAAGACATGGTGCGCGCGTCATGGATGAGTCTCAGTTACCTTATCCACAATGTATCCCTTACCTGGATAGTACTCAACAACTATTTGTGTCATACTGGCGCAAATTTGTGTGTTACATCAGACAAAATTCAAATACTTTCCTTTCAGTATTATGGGCCCATGAGGAGGAGGTGGTCTCAGTAGGAGAGGTTTGGTACTATGATGTGTTGACTGCGGTGATGGTGGGATTTTCTTTGGCATTCTTGATATGCGATGTGGTGCAGGTATGGAGTGATGTGTCAACAAAAGCAGCGGAAATCCCTGTAGTACCCAGGTCTAATAATGGGCTAGTAATAATGCCCATGGAGGCTCTAGATAAAATTCATCAGGTGATTGCACAGATTTGGTTTCAAGGCGTCCTGCCCAGGTGATAAGGGAGGCCCCTTTCTCAATCCAGATTGCTTAAATTGTGGATGCATTACCCTCGGACTTGGAAGAGTGGCTACAAGAGTTGATCAAAGAGCAAGATCACCTCCCAAGTTCCATGAATAAATTTGTGGATTTAATCATCTGTGTAGCCTGCCCAGATGAGGTGCAGGATGAGGCATGATCAGTGCTTTTAATGGTTATTCAGGGCGTAGCTCAGTAAATGTAGGAAACCAGCTGATTCTTTCTCACTGGTGCTTCACGCCTGCTGGTTTTCACAAAGGTTTATAGATAAATCTAAATTTAAATATAAAGCTTCTAATAAATACTAGGTTTTTATGAATTTTATTAGGAGTGCAATAAAAGGTAAAACGACCCCCTCAACATCTGGCCATTCAGTATTTAAGTATTTTGAGGGTCAAGGGGAATTTGAGGATATTTCAGAATATCTTAGCCTAGTTTAAATTAGTTAATATGGGGAATAAAGTATCAAAATGCAGGTACTTGCTTCAGGTTAGCAGAACAATGGAAGGGGAATTCTGATTGGCCAAAACATATCCATGAGGTAAAGATTTTATGAACTTGAGTCAATCCCCAATTGTGAATTTTGTTTTCACCTTGGGGGACCCCGCCAAGCCTATAAAAAGGGGGGTCCCCATGTAAGTGCGTTGAAGGACTTTGTTGTAGTTGGGGGATGCCTTCCAATGGTCGCCCCAAGGTCCATCATGTGGTCAGAGTAATCCAATCATTCGATTTTACATTTAGTGCTTGTGTAGGTCAAACTGGTGTTACCCAATGAACAGGGTTCCACCTAGAATTGGCCAGGGTCTTTAGTCCAATATCATTTTCATTATTATTAAAATAACTTATAGTAACATCAGAAAAATTGCAAATGGCTTACATTTCCCCTTTTTGACTGAATTAACCTAAAACAATTTTACTTTTCAGCTGTGAGGGAAAATGTCTGACATCACCCCCTCAAGAATGTTGGGGGAGAATAAGGTTGGAGGAAACGGCCATGTACGTGAATGATGGTAAACCTGTAACTAAAGATTTTATAGAGTACTTGATTCCTCTTTTGCAAGTGATGGTGAAAGGACACTCCCATATTTATCCAAGCTTACCACTTCTAGGAGTGATGCGGTTATGGTAGTATAATACCATACCAGACACTTGGAATGTAGGCAGGGGGGTTCAGAGTACATTAGCAGCTTGCCCTTCTTTAGTCACTGTTTTGGCTAAATTAGTCATAGCCTCAGTTTGGATCTGGATGATGCGCTGAGCTAATCTGCGAATAACTTTCTTGGGTTCCTCAACTCTAGGGATAATACATCTTTAATAAAAAGAGCAGGTATTTCAGGTTCCCGCCCATACAATACTTGGAATGATGACATATTCAAGATCTGATGATAACTGATCCGGTAATCCATAAGGGCACTGGGTAAGAATTGATCCCAGTAAAGTGATCAGAAGAGGCCATTTTGCTTAGGATGGATACCAAGGTTCCATTGGCTCTCTCTGCAGTCCCATTAGTAGATGGATTGTACGGAACCAAGAAAAGTTGTTGAACTCATGGAGATGGCCAGGATTTTCACTACTCTGGAGGTGAATTTTTTCATTATCACAGAGTAAAACTTGAGGACAGCCATGTCAAGAGAAAATATCATGATGTAAAAAGGTGGCTGTGGCTTTGGCAGTTTGAGCAGGAAGAGCTACGACTTCCACCCACTTAGTGAAATGGGCGATGGCTACCAGGATAGATTTGTTGCCACTAGTAGTCTGAGGAAGAGGACCTACTACATCCAGAGTAATGGTGTGGAAAAGGTTGTTGAGGGGTGGTTGGTTGATACTATATCTAGTCTTGAAGCAGGACTGCTTCTTACACATAAGGTAGGCTTCCAAGACGTCAACAATAGATTCCATCATTCCATCCCAATAAAGCCGATCTTAATCCTCTCATAAATTTTCTTGGCCCCTCCATGACCTAAAGTGGAGTGTGCTTCTAGGATGGCGGGTACACGTTCTGAGGGCCAAAGGTAAGGCAGCCATTTTGTCCCCACCTGCTTATACAACATCCCGTTCTCCACTTTAGTGTTATGGTAGTGTCAGGCCAACATTTTCTATACAGGCTCATCCTCATCTTCCCAGTCATTGAAGTTATTAAGAGGTTATGTAGCCTCTCTGCCTCACTATTATTCGAGTGAAGGACTGGTAGCTGAGTCAAACCATCAACATTCATGTGACGGGTTCCAGCATGGTGTTCAATCAATATGTCATAAGGCTGGAGCTTTAGAGCCCAGCAAGCTAACCGGCCAGTAGATTCATTCATGTTCTGTAACCATTTTAGGGATGTGTGGTCAGTAACCATAATGAAGATAGTTCCATATAGAAAAGGGCGGTAGTGCTTTACAGCTAACAGAACAGCAAGGCGCTCCTTCTCCTTTACGCTTTAGTTACGTTCAGCCTTTGACAGCATCTTACTAAAGTAGGATACAGGATGATCTACACCGTTCTCGTCCAATTGGGCTAAGATGGCCCCAACGGCATAGTCTGAAGCGTCAGTGAATAAGATGAAGGATTTATTATAATCTGGATGCTGTAGGATAAAGTGTTGTTGCAGCAGTTGCTTAAGCGTCCTAAAAGTAGCCTTCTGTTCTGCATCCCACTGAAAAGGAGTGTTCTTGGTTAATAGGCGGACAAGAGGCTCGCTGAGCTGTGCAAACTTAGGGATGAATTGATGGTAATATACCATCATCTCTAGAAATACCTGAATATCCTGTAGATTTATAGGAGGCAATTTTGAAATGGCTTCAACTTTATCTTGGATTGGTTGAATTTCTTTTTGATAAATGGAATGGCCAAGGAAATCTAGTTTCTTTTGAAAGAAAGTACATTTGGAGAACCATCTAGTACTAAAAAAAGAAAGTACATTTGGAGGGCTTTAATTTGATATTCGGCTTACATAGTCATTGAAACACCTCCTTCAGGTGATCAAGTTGCTTGTTGAAAGTTTTTAAAATAATGTGATGTCATCGAGGTAAACAATGATGCAACTAAACTTCAATTCCTGCATGATATAGCCCATCACATGCTAGAAAGTTGAAGTTGCATTGCACAACCCTTGAGGTAATTGGGTTGGTTGGAAGAGACCCTCACTACAAATGAGAGTACATTTCTCCTGGTCCTCAGTGGAGAGATCCATTTTCCAATAGCTTAGCTAAGTCCATGGCAGAAAAGAAATTAGAGCCAGAGAGTTGGGCCAAGGCATCATCAATGCAAGGGAGAGGATAGCTATCCTTTTTCGTGAGGTATTTAACTTGTGGTAGTCCATGACTATCTGATGACCTCCGTTTTTCTTTTATTAGCAAGAGGGGAGAAGACCAGGGGCTTAATGAAAGAACTAGAAACCCCGCGTCTAGTAACTTGTGAAGCTCTGTCTTCATTTGCTGTTCGTCCACTTTTGATTTGTGGTAAGGTTTTGACCGAATGGGATGGGCATCACCCACATCAATGGAGTGGCACCAGCCCTTCATGTGGCCATAGTCATTATCTAATTTGGAGAATATGTCACTTTAGTCATCGAGGAGAGTGTGAACTTTTTCCAGCTCATCTGGGTTTAGCTCAACCGAGATTTGGACGTTGGGTAAAGTACACACCAGGCTATCCATTGGCAGGCCCATATCCATCATGGAACCAATGGAGTGAATTTGTTCAATGTCCTCCACAGGGACTAACAACCTCTGCCAATCTCCTGGTGTTTTTTACAATTATGTTCTTTGAGGTGAGGTTCCCCAATAGCATTGCAATGGGCCTTTGGTAAGCTGGGTCAAGAACGCCAGGCAATACTCGAGGCTCCAAGGGACTAACGCTCTCAATAATAATGAGGTGCAACAGACAGTGGCATAAGATTTGGAGCGTGACTTTTGTGTCACCCACTCGTTGTTCACCAGGCTTAATCACGACCTCATCTTCAGCATAAAAGGGATACCTTCCTAGCATCTACTGAACTGGGAAATTTCTTTGCGTTGTGTTCAGAAGTGGTATAAGACAAAGGTATAGCTGAGAGGTGGTATTCAACCAGGCAGGAGTATATATGCTTATTGGATTCTTTTTTGGATAAGACTAATGGGACTTCATAGTTGAGTAACGAGAGGTAATCTTGCTTCAGGTTGATTATTCCCTCATGCTCAATCATAAATTGAGTTCCAATGAGTATATCGTATGCATTGTTATCTAAAGATACAGCAGGAGCTGATAAATAAGCTTTCCAACTCGAATGGGAAGGGAAGAATTTGTCCCAGTAGCATGGGTATTGTTGGGCCAGAGGTTCCAAATTCTAACTTGATCTCCAAGTCAGGCGCTAGCTTTATCTTCTTGATAAGCTTAGTGGAGATCACGTTGACTGGGGAGCCAGTGTCCATAATGGCCAGTATTCAGACTTTTTGAATGACCACTTCAACCTTGGTGAGCGTTCCTCCAAATTTAGGTGAAAAATCTAAGACCTCTTTGGGCCGTAAGGTGGAAGTGAACTTTTAGCAGTCTCAGGGTAGTTATTCATTATGGATCTTATGGGATGAACACGCTGAAGAGGTCAAATCAAGCTAGATAAGAACTAGTCACCATCGCTGGCAGTGTCAATCACATTTGGACACCCTAGAATTTGACTGAGGTATGTTTCCTCAGGAATGGTGGTCTCGTCTACTCCTCCAGCGTTAAAATAATCAGGAACCTTTACCTCTGCGGGGGCTCCCAATATATAGTAACCAACATCATCATAACCCCCATCAGATTTGTCCCCAAGGGTATTCTCAACAGCTGGTAAGGCCACGATGGAGGTAGGAGAGATGTCCACAGGAGATTGAATAGCCTTAGGGCACGCTTTTACCAGCTTAGCTGGAGGGGTAGGCACAGGAGGGCTTACTCCCAACTGTATAACTAGTTGTAGCTCCTCAATAATGAGAGCTGGAGGGTTCACCTCAGCTTCCTTGGTTTTTGCACATGAATGGAAATCAGCAACATCTACTAACGCCTCCTTTTAGACCATGTATATTTTGTTATGGCGTTTCACTGAGATAGTATGCCTGGCTAGAGAGGGCTGAGAAGCTAACCCAGTTAACAGGGCGGCAATAGCATCATCAAGGGTGAGCATGTTAAAGGTTGTTAACCTTTGTGCAGCGAGGTAAAATCTTTCAGCAAAGGCAAGGAGCGGTTCACCTCATACATGCTAAGGCGCATAAAGGCATGTTTTTCCCTGAGTAGACTCTGCTATAATCTGAATTCAGCCAAAAGAGCCTCATTCACCTCTTTCCACATGTGCGAAGGGTCCAGGTAAGGCACTATCCTCTCTTATGCTAGGCGACTTAAACAAGAAAGGATGTGTTTAACTTTTTGTTTATCAGTTGTGCCATGCATGGCAACTGTATAAACGTACAAGAAAGTAGCAATGCTTCCTTCACCAGGGATTTATTTGTCTTTTAGAGGTAGTTTTAAAGGGCGCTTCTCCAGATCTTCAAGACGGGATAAGACGCTGGCAAGTTGCTTATTAAGAGCAATGATTCTGGTTATACAGGGATCCTCTACTTTGAGCACCATTTTGTTGGAAACCAGATGATTCTTGCTCGCTGGTGCTTCACACCTGCTGGTTTCCACAAAAGTTTTTAAATAAATTTAAAATTTAAATATAAATATAAATATAAAGCTTCTAATAAGAAACTTGGTTTTTATGAATTTATTAGGAGCACAATAAAAGTGAAAATTACCCCCTCAACTACCAACCATTCAGTATTTAAGTATTTTGAGGGCCAAGGGGAATTGAGGAAATGTTCAGAATAGCTTAGCCTAGTTTAAATTAGATAATATGGTGGAATAACATATCAAAATGTGGGTACTCACTTCAGGTTAGTGGAACAATGGAAGGGGAATAAGATTGGCCAAAATGTACCCGTGAGGTAACAATTTTATGAACTTGAGCCAATCCTCATTTGTAAATTTTGTTTTCACCTTGAGGGACCCCCACCAAACCTATAAAAGGTGGGCCTCGTGTAGGTGCATTTAAGGACTTTGTTGTGGTTGGGGAGTGCCTTCCAATGGTCGCCCCAAGGTCTGTTGTGTAGTCAGAGTAATCCAACTGTTCAATTTTACATTTAGTGCCTGTGTAGGTTTGAAACTGTTGTTACCCCAATTAACAGGGTTCCACCAAGAATTGATTAGGGTCATATGTCCAATTTCATTTTCATTATTATTAAAATAACTCTTCGTAACATCAGAAAATTGCAAATGGCTGACATTTTCCCTTTTTGACTGAAAAACCTAAAACAATCTTACTTTTCAGCTGTGAGGGCAAATATCTGACATTAAAGGAGTATGTGTGGATTTTTCAATTACTATTGAAGGCATCTCAGGTTGCAGATTCACAATCATCACAAATGTTCTGGCAGAGATAACAGGCAAATTTACTGGTAGCCATTATGGCAGCAAAAGTTCAAGGTATGCTGGTGGAGAAAATCGCGCTGGCCCTGCAGGCAGAGAAACAACTGGTACTGGCATGGGATGGGTGTGAGGGTTACATGTCTCTAGGGGAAGGGGAAATCACCAGCAGGTGGTCAACATGGTCATGGTGGTTTACATGCCTCCCCTCAGAACTTTGGAACTGTACAATGTGGTTTCAACAAGAGAACTTGTAGGACTCAAGTAGAGCATCAAGCCAAGGACATGAGAAGGAGGACGTACCTAAGTATACAACGCCTGCAAATTTGCAATTTGAAAATAATTCAAAAATAAATCTGCCTCTTTACTTAATCCTCATTTATTATCCTGATGAAGTTATATATGCAGGGCAGAATAGAAGAAGTGATGCTTATAGTGGATACAGGGGTGGAGGGGAATCACTTTGAACTCTTTGTAGCAAAAAGATTGAAGTTGGGGATTCAGAAGGGTCTGGAGGTCGCATTCTCAGATGTGTCATGGACGACTCCCTCATGGCATTTAAGTCCCTCAATAGGAGTAAAGAATCCGTTTGGATTTAAGGGGAATATTTGTGCAATGAAGAATCTGGCCCATGCAGTGGTGTTGGGGATGCGGTGGTATCATCATTTTTAACCCCAGATTGATCTTCCCCCTGCATAGCTACCTTGAACCTGAAAAAAGGCCTCAATGAAATGGAGGTTAGGCGTTGGGGAGTCTATGCCAAACGAATTAAAAAGTATGGGTGTAATGCAGGTGGAAGAGTTGCCAGCGGAATATTTGATTTTGTGGGATTATATAGTCCTAAGGAGGAGTTACTTTTTTCCCACTGGCCCATTTGCGTTTTCCTTCCATTTTAAGAAAAGGTCAGAACTTCCCCAAGGGTGTCTGGTGTTGGGATTTTAGCCCACCTTTCCAGATTTCTAGGTCGTCTACTGGTTCACTAGGGGATAAGTCCCACTAGCAAATAAATTTGATACCAGCTGATTTTGATTTAAGCTTAATGTGTCCATGGAATTTTTGGGTAATTCACCAGGCTCAAACCATTAGGATTAGTCCGTGTGAATTCAAAAAGATCTCGTTGGGCAGAGTTGCTGATGAATTTAAGGCATCTGATAGTTGTTTGTTAATTAACTATTAGGTGCACCAATTGGAATCAGTCAAGTACATCACCAACTGATTGGGAACTTAAATCAGCAGTTGTGAGGCAAGTGATGCCACCTACAACTAGCGAATCAATCAGTTGGTTTGCGACCTGCTATAATGGATAAATAATCACATTACCTAAGCAGGTCGTTAGCAAAAAGTGATTGGTTTGCTGTGATCAAGCTGAAATGTTAGGGACATTTTCTGGCTCTTTCTGTTTTCAGGTCTCTGAGATGTCTGTTAAAGGAATCATTAGCCAAATGGAGAAGATTATCGCCAGAAGAGACTTTGCATGGAAATTCAATGAAAACAGCTGCCATTTCATAGCTAAGTCGTCAACTGAGGAGTTGGGCACTGAATTCACCTACAAATTCCCTGGCATTTTATGATAATATAGTAGATCCTAAACTAAATCTGATTTAATATAAAGTTCTATTAATCTTCAGTTATTATTGTTATAGTACAACAATTGTTGACTCTTTTGTGTGATAAAGAGTAAGGAACGGATATCTTTAGAAGAGAAGCAGGCCTTTTATAGTAGATCTATGCCAACTCAGCGTGTTGGGAACTAAGGCCAGGAACCTTTAAATCTGAGAGTGGATTAAGTTTAGCATTTTTAGGTAAGAAGTTCCTAATTTTCAGCATAATCAGTATTTCATAAATCATTACAAGTTTGGCGTTGACCACCAATCAATTGGGTTTATTTATTCAACTACAGATAATATTCTTCATACTATTATTGCCCATATATCTATTGCTATCAATTGACGCAAATTGTGCACATAACCAAACCTGTTCAGTTAACTTCTGGAAATGACAATCAAGAAAGCCAGATTTTAACATCTGGTTTACCTGCTTAACCAGCAGGTGAAAGCTGTGTTGGAGGAGCTCATAGGATTGATGATAAGTGAAGGTTTAATTGAGCTGAAATAAACTTGCCGTTGTGTTGCCAGTGTTAGTGCTAAAAGTGAGTGGGAAATTGCAACTATGCGTGGACTTCCAATGGTTAGATGCATTTATGGAGCCTGAACCTTTTTAATGCCCTTGATAGAAGATACATTTTTGATGGTCATTGGTTGCATAGTCTTCACTTAGCTAGATCTTAAAGACGCGTTTACCAGGTCCCAGTGAGACTAGATCATCAAAATTTATGGCGTTTAAATGCCACTTGGAAATGTTTCAGTATCAAGAGATGCCATTCAGGCTTTGAAATGCCAAAGCGGTGTTTCAGCGTATGATTGATCACATCATGGAGGTATTATCAGCTGTTACTGTGCAGCATATGTGTATGGTACCCTTGTATTTTCATTCCCAGGAGGATCATGTGTGTGATGTGTGGGGGGCATTGGGGGAAATTGCCAAGACTGGCCTGAGTTTAAAGCCATCTAAATGCAAATTTGACCAAAGCTTAGTGACGTTTTGGGTAATGTGGTGTTCTGAAATGGGCTTGGGATTCGCTCCAACAAGTTGTGGACTGTTCAAGTGTGGAAAGCACCAACTTACTGATTGGGGGTGTAGAGTTTCTTGGGAATTATGAATTTCCTATAGTGGTTTCTAGAAAATTTTATCGAAAATAGCTCATTCTTACACTTTTAACAAGAGATGTTCCATTTTTATGGGTAAGGAGGAGTGGGCGTTTAGTTTGTTAACGGAGAAGCTACTTTAGGTGCCTGTTTTGGCTCATTACAACCCCAGGAAGCTGTTTGTGATCAAAACAGACGCCATGAATTACACCGTGGGAGTGGTGCTACTACAAGAAGAGTTGGATGGGTTAGAACACCCTGCTTGCTTTTTTAGCCAGAAAATTGTTCCAGCAGAAACCAATTACTTGATGTATGATAAAAAAAATTGTTAGCAGTAGTATCAGCCTTAAGAGAGTGTCAGCACCACCTGTTGTATGCTTATCATCCTTTTGTAGTTTGAATAAATCATAAATCCTTAAAATACTATCACTCGCCTAGGAGGATGAACAAGCGACAAGCCCAGTGGCATGTGAAGCTTGTCCATTATGTTTTTTGGGTAGAATACTGGACGGGTTGACCATCACCTTGGCATACTGATTAAATTGGGACGCAGGAATGGCCTTCAAGAGGGTTGAATTGGAAAAATTTAACATGGCTATAATGTTCCATCTTGACCAATTTGCAATTATTGAATGTAATGAAGTGATTTGGGAAAATAAACCACTGAAAACAATAGAATTTGGCATTTTTACAAAGGCTATGGGCTGAGTTATTGGAGGGACAGCAACATGACCATCACTGCACATATAGAAAGAAAAATGGTTTGTTGTACCATGATTCACACGTATGGGTCCTGAATCCATCATTGCAGTGGGAGATGTTTCAGGTTTCTCACAATAATCCATTTGTGGGTCACCCTGGAGTTAAAAAATGGTGGCCCTGGTGCAGCGGAATTACCCATGACCAGGCCTTTTTAAGGACAATATGGAATATGTAGGGGAGTGTTTAGTTTGTGCCAGATTGAAACCCTTCAGGAAGCTCTTCAAAGTAAGTTAAATCCACTTCAAATTCTGTGGCATCTGTTGGCTTTGGTTAATGTGGATTTTATAATGGGCCTTTCAAGGGTCTAGGGGAAGGAACTGATCATGGTGGTCATTGATTGATTAACTAGATACACTAAGTTTTATCTAAATGCACATCTAATTTTTTAGAAAGAATACAGTAAGGTTTTTTATTGATAAGATATAGCTGGTATGGGCTACCTGTGGAAAATTTTCTCGGATTGTGAGCCCCAGTTTGTGTCAAAATTTGGGTTAAATTTGCTGAAATTTTAAAAATTCGCCCATGTCAAATCTCAGTGTACCATCTCTAGTCAGATAGGCAAACGGAGAGAGTGAATCAAATACTTAAGCATTATCTCCATTGTTACATTTTTGATCAGAAGGATAATTGAGTTTTGTGGTTCTTGTTGGCTCAGTTCACTTACAATATTCACTACCAGTCATTGACAGGAATAATCCCATTTTTGCTAGCCATGGGTTAGACCCTATGTTGGATGGGTTACTAGGGGTGAAGTGTGTCAAGAGGCGGATGAGATGATCCATAGATGACAGACATTTTAATATGACTTGGGAACTTTCAATGAACCATTTCATGACAGAAACATCAAGTGAACTGATAGAGAGCTCTGGACCTGTAATTTGGTCTTGGGATTGAGTGCCTATGGCGGCTAAGAATTACGCTATTCCAGTGAAGAGCCAGAAGCTGAGGCCAAAAATTTTGAGCCCCTAAAAATTATTCATGCTATTAATAAGGGTGCTTATTAACTGGAGCTACTGGAAGGGTCTAAGGCCCATCTGGTAAGCCATACCTTCCAGCTACATCCATTTAAAGGGAAAGGACTGTATTTGGCTGGGACTTGTGAGCCCTCAAGAGGAAGATGGACAGGAGTATGAGGTTGAGCGGATAATAGATGTACAGTGGGATAAAGGCTGACAGAAGTTCTTGCTGAAATGGAAGGTGTACCCAAAGGTGGTGACGTGGCAGATGCAATAAGAATGTGCACAGTGCCCTGAGAAGATCCAGGGGTTCTAGGCCTCACAGGGAGGTGATGTGATGTATCTGGTGCAGCCTGGTCTGCAATAAACTAAATAGCAAAATCTTAGATTCCTCTGAGAAACTGAGTGTCAATTTTTTAAGATGAGGCTGACAGAAAATCAGATTATTTGATGCGGTGTCAAAGGTAAGAAATCATAAGTTTGTGAGCAGAGACTGATCCAACATAATCTGACTCTGGCATTTCAAACACTCCAAATAATGATCAAATGTAATACTGAGTCTTTGTGGACAATAATCTGGTCATCGCTCAAAAGCTTTGGGTATAAGAGAAGCTTATTTAAGGGTTTGCAGCTGATATTAAGAGGAGGGTGAAATCTAAAAAGTTAGTTTTGTTTTCAATAAAATTGCTAATTATAAATAAACGTTGCTAACATCTATAAGAGTTTTTAAGATATTTTTTATATATTTATAATCAGTTCTGGAGTATGAGCTTGAGTAGCAAGCTAGGCTAAGTGTTGGGCTCATTCTCAGCACTGTCCTGGGGCCAAACCATGCTGTTGGCATGCAGTGTCACCAGAACAGTTGATCAAGAATATATCATGACATCCAGCATGGCGCGCATATTCAGGGATGGGTCTCAGTGACCTTATCCATAAAGTGGCCCTTACTTGACTAACTTTAAAATTCATAATCTCTCTCTGCTCGGCGTAACTTTCTGAGCAAATTAATTTTGGTAAATTAAAAGCAAACACTTAATTGCACACTGAAGTCTTGCTCCGATGTCATCAGATCCCCCACTGACTGTCCCAGTGTGGGGCAGCGGCAAAACTCCCCCTCCATTTTCCACCTGACAGGAAAATGCACTCAGACTGGCTTGCCCAGTCATTCCAAACCCTTGGGGCAATTCATTCCTCCCAAGGATCATGATGCCCATCTTGCCCAAACCCAAGCAGTGCCCCGCTGCCCCCTGGTGCTCCCCTGGAGCAACATGCATTTTGGCCTTAGGGTCAATTATGGGAAATTATTCCCCTACGACGACCAAGTCATTATCAAAATGACTCAGGTGATGATGACACCAGCCTGTTTCATAGACTTCCGCCCCTATATGGGGTACTTTGATCTTGGCTTTCCCTGTGAAGCTGATGCAGCCACTGCAGCAACAGTGCCATTAATTTTTAATAATATTCCTCTCCCAACAACTTGGACCCAGCTCCCAATGGACACCACCTTGGTGGTCCAGTTCGCTGGTTTGCCCACCCACCTCCCCCTGAAGTGCTTCATTAGGAGCTGATGGAAGGTTTTGCAGCCTACGGCGCCAACCCCATCTTGCAATTTGTGGTCCCAAATGGGGCCACATGCATCGCTGGGCCTCAGGAATATGCCATGATCAGCCCTGAATATACAAAGTTTCTTTACCAATTCCCCCTCATGCCACCATCCCATCTGCCACCAACCATCCGTTCTGGGCCCGCGTTGAGGGCGGACGGACGATTTGTCCATCCTGTTTTGAGTTAGACCACTCAAAACATAAATGCCCATACTCAGAAACTTCTGCAAATGCCAAAAGTTTGCCCACCGACCACCAATCTGCCGCCCACCTCGCGCCAACTCTGAAAAGAAGTATGATCCTACCTTCCCCACCTCCAATGCCTGATGCTTCAGCTTCACCTGCAGCCACCAATCATCACCCACCTTGCCCCAATGCTACAAATAATTTATCCAACCAAACATTGGATTGGATCCCAGTTTGATCCCATGCATCTGTAAACAAATCAAACAAACCTCAACTGTACGCTGATTCCCCAATCCAATTCAACCAAAATCCATGGGAATTATTGGATGAAATTGATGAATCAGGTAACGTCATTGAAGAACTGATGCTGCAACTTGAGCGTCTCTGTAACGCAGAATGGGATACAAAATTCTCACCTCAGAAATATTTCCCACAACCTAACGCTAAACCATTCTACAGCGACCACAAGCTTGCAGTAGAAGCAGCTGCCACACCAGATTGCCATCCACTTTGCAAAGCTGCCACCAAATCTGTGGCTGCGCTCACAGGAGGAATTCCACCTCCCATCATCCCCATAAATCTTACTCCACAAAGTAAGATCAACATGAAAACTTTACACAAAAACGTCACTGAAGCCATCTAGAACGTGGTAACAGTAGCACAGAATCTGAAAGCAAAAATAACCTGAACTAACATTGCCATGTTCATTAAATTCCCAGACGCCCACCTCAATGCTGAAGATGCTTTGGGCAAATACATCGTTGGTATAATGATGGCTGGCAACTATTTGGAAGTTCCAGTCATCAAGGATATCAAACCCCATGCCGCTGATGCCCCCACACCCTTACTATCTTCCTTAACATGCACCCTACTCTGGAATGAGATGGATGCAGCTGAAGACGAGCCCCCAATTCCCCCTTCCCGTCCACCATGGAGGGATAGCAGTATTCGCTTCCCACCTGGTTGGATATTTTGTTAGGTACGATTCAATTGATTCATCCATTTTGGGCGTTTTGTTTGAATCATTAGTTTTATTTTATTATGATTTTAGTTTTAGTTTGGTAATGTCCATCCCCTGGTCAGCTTACCTCAGTTAAATAAAACTTTAAAATTCATTTATAGCGTACTGGCACAGACCCATGCTTTAAAAACATCAAATGGTTACTCCTTTTAAACCTTTTACAGAGTTAGTATTGCTGTAAGCCCTCTACCTTAAGAATTTAATGACCATTGATTCCCCTTTTGTAGCCTTTGACCATCTCATCAAATTGATCAAGGCCAAATCCCTTTCATCAGCTTCTTCCAAAACTAACACCTCATTTCTATATAGTCTTATCATCAAACAACATGGGTATCCTAGAATAATTTTATCAGACAATGGATAAAACTTTTTGTCATCACTTATTCAGGGAATTAACTATATTATTAAGATCCACTTAAGTGTTTACCACCCCTTATCATATTACATTTAATGGGATGGTAAAGCAGGTTAAAACTACTTTAATATCAACCCTTCAGAAAATGACCTTGACTGATTCTTTTACATTAGCCATAATATATCTGGTGCAATGCTGTATCAATTAATTAGACACCATCAAATCATTAAATATTCCCCTTACAAGCTTTATATAGAAGGAGTCCTCAGTTGCTCTCCAAAGTACATGATATGTTATACCATGCCTTGACCAAAACCCCTGAATTTACCATGAAAAATATTGCTAATATAATCATCTGGCTTCAGATTCTAGATTTGGTATAATTAATCTAATATTAACACCACTATGTGGGTTTTGATGAAATTTGAAGGTCAGGTACTTTAAAAGCACTTTATTATTAGTCATAGGTAGCACCAGCGGAATCTCTTAAGGGTACTTCTTCTCTAAGGCAATCTCTCAACGTATATACGTCATTGAGGCAATGTCTGCTCATTCAAAAGGCAAGATCTCTGTATACAAGCAATAAATTTCTTTGCAGAATTGACATTGTCACCAAAGCAAATATCTGCAAATTGTGAAGGCAATCTCTGATAAACTAGGTAAAATATATGATGAAAGAATTATTAGATCAGGCGTAACTTTATTAAGAATTAAAAGGTACATTAATTAGTAAGAGAATAGAATCAAGGATAAAATAAAGTAAAGGAATAAGATATTACAGATGGCAAGAGATAGGTATATACCACGTGTGAAGATAAAAATAGTCTTTTGAATGTAGGATTTAAAGTCACAGTATAGGTTCAGGGTTGGAGTATATCAGGCTTCATCATTGAGAGCTGGACTGAGATAATGGTAACACAGTTAAGTGTTTTCTTATCTGCTATAGGGAAGCTAAGATGGGGGAGGATACCCCAGTGGTAGAGTATGACCCTCTGCCCCTGCCTCCCCAAGTTTGATCCTGGTAGTGAACTTTGGGTAGGGAACAATTATGACTGTGTTGGCGCTGCGCACCAATGCCCCAAACTGAGATAGCAAATAGCAAAGGCGCTCCATGGAGTCCCTGGCCTATCATACGCCGTGCATGGAGGTTTTCTGGGTTTTATCCTCCTTTCCCATTTTCTTCACTTCCCCTCATTGGTTCAGTATTGTCCTTAGGTCATCCCACCTTGAATAAATTTTATATTCAAATAAAATTTAAATTTAAAATAGGGAAGATAAGAGTTAGAAAGGTAGAATGGGTGATAAAAGGCATAATATGTAGCACAATGTGGTTAATGAGGTGGCTAAAGGAGTTAAACACTGAATACATCATAAGTTCTAATATCAGGATGATAAGTAACTCAGCTCAGTCATTCTTCCCTATCTTATTAGCCAGTAAACTATTAATGGGGTGATTCATCCCAAATTTGTTTAACTTTGAATTCATCACTATCAACTGTTTGATGCTATGTAAATCAGGATAAAAATTTTTGCTGTAATCCCAAAAAATATTGTTTATTAAATTAATAATAAATATAGATTGAAATTTTTAATTGAATAAATGTATCATGAGCCCAAGGTCAAGTCTTCACACCTACTAGTGCAAAGCCTAACAATGCCCCCTCCAAGCCTTGACTGGGAGTAATAATGGTTTCTCCAGAGTCAGCCAGCCTTGGTAGGGTTCCAGACTCCCAGATTTGGTATTGAGGTGATAACTCAGTAGTTGGTTTAGGTGAAGGCCTGGCTAGTAAAAGCTAATTAAATCTATAAATCTTTATTCATTCAGTGGTAGAACAGTTCATCTCTTAAATTTCATTCATCCGGAAAAACTTGATTTTGAAGTGGTGTGGATATTAAGTTTTGGTTAATTTACCCCGCTTAAAAATGGCAACCTTAGTTTTGGCATCAGGTTGGGAGAGATGAGTGTGAAGATAAAAGGTAGTCAATGGTAATTGGGTTCCAAATAGAGTTTAGCACTGTGAACCTTGGTGTGTATCATGCTCTGGTCAAGATAGTCAGTAGTATTCACTTGGAAGTTGAGGTAGACAAGGGAAGACTTGGTAAAAGGAGGCCAGGCCATAACAACAAAGTATAGATCAGGTGGTTTAAAGATAAAATGGTGAAAACGATTTGTTATTAAGCAAGTGAAATTAATGAATTTGGATAGATCTCAAGGTCCAAGCTGATTTTAGGTGGCAGATTTTCACTGGGTAGGCTTTGATAACTTGCTTTCAATTCAGCTTTAACTTTGCAAAAATCAAGGTTGTGAAAGGAAGTGATCCAAAGCAAGAGTCAAAAAGGCAGAGGGAAAGTGTTTGAGATATTTAGCCCAATTGACAATTAGATGATGGTGAGAAATGTTTATTTTGACCTCACTTAAATTCAAGACAGAGGCTGGGCAGTTTATAAATGATTCTGGAGTCAGGATTATTCATCATATAAGAAATTGTGGAGTCAACAGACAAATTATGCATCAAGGGTAACAGATTTGGAACACATCTTTGCAAAAAAAAAAAAAAGGCAGCTGGAAGGCAACTTCTTAGAAAATTTTAAATTTTTACTAAGTTTATCAGGGAATTTTGATTCTCTGACGTTGGAAGTGACCTTTAAAGTTAAATAAAATAAATTATAATGATAATAAAGGGTTTAAAATAAACAAAATGATAGTAATGGGTGTTTTGGTCTTGAGGGCACTTGGCTCAGCTAACCTGAGATTTTTGTCAAAATTTTCCAGACACCTTGGTCAAGGAAGATAAATCTGGCACCATATTTGATTTGGCAAACTTGGTTATGCAGCTGTAAGCCTTGGCATCTGAAAAAAGAGTGGCAAGGGAGTCAGTAGGGTTGATTGCTTCGTTAGACTAATTAGAAGGTTTTGTGCATCTTCAAAAATAAACTGAGGTTTTCTTGTTGGGTTTTTCTGGCTCTGATTTTGGTTTTAGGGCAGCGAGGAGCTTCAGCGTGGGGAGACTGAGAAAGTGATGAGGCATTTGGGTTGGTTATTCTAATTTTGGCTCCAGAACAATGAGGAGCATTTGTACAGAGGAATGAAGAGGGCGGTGAGGCATTTGAATTAGTTGCTTAAATTTTGCGTTGGAGCAGCAAGGAGTGTCTGGAAACAAAATGGGGAGACAATTATTTTAGTTCAGATACTCTAGTTAGATCATCAAGTGATTCCAGCTTGGCTACAAAATTAAACTTGATATTTTGCTGAAATTTGGCATCAGCAACATCCAGTTTGTCATCTATAGTAAGCTCAAA
The DNA here is from genome assembly GCA_022478985.1 of Massospora cicadina. NCBI lineage: Eukaryota > Fungi > Entomophthoromycota > Entomophthoromycetes > Entomophthorales > Entomophthoraceae > Massospora > Massospora cicadina. The sequence goes on from JAKSZP010006993.1 coordinate 71,436, forward strand.
TTCTTCTTGGGGCTCTTCAGTAAAGGAAACTGGATATAGCGCTGAGTCACTTTGCTGAATCAAACTTATTTCATCGCTTGGAAATAGTAGTAGATTTTCCTGCTCACTTTGGAATTATTGTACTTGCTTCTTACAGTGGGAAACTGCCATAATAATTGAAAACTTGGGAGGTGAGTCTTCAGCTTCACTTCCTAATTTAAGTAACTTTGTTAGCTCAAAGTCTGATTTCACTTGTATCTTGTTCAATCCTCTGGTAGACAGACGTCCAATTTATAAATGAATTCTTGAGTTGGGAAAATCTTATCAGGCTGTTTGAGAGCCAGGTAAGGTGGTAAGCAACTTCATCCAACAGTTCTTCATAAGACTTAAGCTGACTAATTGAACTAAAGAAGACTGAATTTTGACTGATCGGACTCTGTGGTTTACACTCATGTTCTTTTTGCTGGTAAAATTCATTTTGAAGGTATGCCTTCACTAGATAGTCTCAGAAGGGACCTTGTCATGGATACATCTAAGAAGAACTAGACTGGGCTCCCAGTCAGGGTGCACAAGCACCCAGTGGAGGCCCCAGAATGCCAGAGGCATAGCGTTCTGGGCGACTAGTATAAGTGGGGATCCATGGGGAACATGAGGGAAGCAAACATTCAGTAACATACCAAAGGCCCCCAAGGCAAACCAAATGGTTGCGTTGGGGGCAACTGCAAGTCTTACAGGGGCAACCCCCAAGGGTGGGAGAGGCAGGGAGGATGACAACTCCTCCAGGGTTTGCAGTTGCTGGCCTTCAGATTCTAATAGGGGGCTTGCGCACCAGCGGGAGGTGGCACAGAGGCTGCCACATTGTGGGAAAGATGGGTAAAAGTATGGTGAACTCCATGAGAGGGGCTGAGACTGAGTTTCCCCTGAAGGGGACACTCTAGTTCCCACTGGTGAGCTGGGCCCGCAGTGGCAGGGGCAGCTATGGGAGATGAACCCATGTGCGGTGGCCAGGAACGCCTTGAGGATGCTCCAACTGAGGAGCAGCTTCTGCGGACTTGGCACCTAAACAAACAGAAGGGCCTCCATTTAAAGGATGCATGGAAACAAATGGAGTAGCGGGTTCACCATCAGGGGTGGGACATATTATCATGTTTGAAATCCGCTGCCACATGGCAGGATTGAGTGACTGGATAATCCAGTCGGTGAACATTGGAAAAAGGATTTGGGTGATAAAGCTTTGTCACATCAATCAATGGAATTGCTTATAATTGTTTTTGAAGCATATGGAGTCCGTGGCAAACTAGGCAGATCTATCAGATTTATTTTGACAAAGGCAAAAAAGAATGAACTGACAAATGCCCTCAGTGGGTCCAGTTATCTTTTAAACAGTGCAATAGGCATGGGGAAGTATCAGGGGATTGGTCATTTGGGGAATGGGAAAGGTATTTGGTTGGCTGGATCAGAGGGGGGTAAGAGGCGGCTCCCAATTTAGCAAAAGCTTAGAAAAATTTTACAAATTTCCCCAACTTCTTGGGACCAAGCCAAATCAATACTGCCAATCCAGGTCCTGATGATTCAAATTGGCCAGTTTGCATGGCTGGGGCATTCCATAATTGTCTCAGAAGGCAGGGGTCCATGGATTGGGTTCATTGCAATTTGGACCAATCCCATGATTGTGCAGCTCATACAATCTGAACTTCCTGGATCCATTTTGGAATGTTGGACCTTATGATCTGAGCCATTTGGAGCTGAGTTTGCAATCTGAGGCATGTTCCAATCTGGCTTCCTAAGCAGGCCAGCCCAGACCAGCTCCCCTAGTCCAGAAATTACCAGCCAGGCTCCAATATTGGGAATTGCCATTTTCCCAATTTTTGGCCATGGCTTGCCTGGGGAGTGGGTGACCTCAGGGCCCTCTCCACGCCCCCTGATGTGAACCACCTCCCTGAAGACCCCTTCTATCAATCCTACCAGGATTGAAGAGGGGGGAAGGGGTGGGAGTGAGATGGCTTTGGGAGGGAAGCCATCACCAAGAGCTCATCTATCACGTGGGCGAGGTCACCCAGCTGTGACAGAGGGTCCATGGGAGCCTTGGGCCCCTCTTCATCCAGAAAGGGGTGCTGAACCCTATCCAGTTTCAAGGGCTGGTCCCCAAGACTTACACTACCCTTCACTTTTTCAACAGGGAGGATCCCACCCCTAGGGGCATAGACCAATGTATAGTTTTTGTGGCGCTCCAGTAACTTTATGGCCAGAATGGCCATGATCTTCTGGGGAGGGCGGTTGCAGTCAGGTGGGAGGCGTGGAATTCCCTGATCAGGTCCTTGCAGTTCATACAATTGCGCGCATTCACCCAGCTGCTCTCATATAAGGGGTAACCTTTCCAGGCAACCAAGTGCTGAATGGATTGGCAGGACCTTCAGAAAGCCACAATGGCCTCCACCTCCACTTCCTGAGATTCCCCAACAATGATTGGCTCAGGGGATGTTGGCCTTTCCCCCTTAAAGGGGTTAGAAGGGAGGTGTGGAAGACATTGTGCTGCTTCCAGTGCGTGGGCAGCCTCAGGTGGTAGACTCCGTTGCCTAAATCCTTCTTGACCTCAAAGGGGCCTGATTGTTTGGCTGCAAGCTTGTGGGTGGGGGCTTTCATGGAAAGGTTGCGGGTATCTAACATGACAAGGGAACCCACCATGATCTCATGCCCCAGAAGACGCTTCTGATCAGCGAACTTCTTGTAATCCTCAATGGACTTTGTCAAATGTTCGTGGACCAGGTTGTGCATCTTGCGGAGAGAGCTCATGTGGTCCTTGGTGGCTGGAACTGCTGTGGAGAGTCGGGGACCAATCTGGAATGAGGGTTATACCCCAGAGTGACCTCAAAGGGAGAGAAGTTGGTCAAGAAATGGAGGGAGTTGTTGTACGCAAACTGTGCTAGGGGTAGGTCCTTGGCCCAGGTGTCTTGCAAGGCCGTCACATAGCAGCGCAAGTACTGCTCCAGTACCTGGTTCACCCGCTCAGTATGCCCATTGGACTGGGGGTGGTAGGCAGTGGATCAACAGGGCTTGATGTGAAGGAGGGTCAACAGCTCTTCCCAGAACCAGTCCATGAACTGGGGCCTCTGTCACTCACTATCTCCTTGGTGAGACTAAACATGGCAAAGACATGATTGACAAATGAATTTGTGGTCTCCACCGCAGTAATAGAAGAGAGGCAGGGGATGAAGATTACCAACTTGGTAAATTGGTCCACAACTACCATTATTGCATCAGAACCACATGAGGGTGGGAGCTCCATGATGAAATCCACTGAGACTGAGGTCCATGGACCCTCAGCCTGCTGCAAAGTGTGTAACAATCCCTTCTTTCCAGAGCAATCTGATTTTGCCCGGGTGCAGGTGACACAACGAGAGATCCAATCAGGGAAATCCTTTGAGGACCCAGGCCAATTATAGGTTCTCTTTATGAGATTGGCACACTTTTTGATACTGGGGTGTCCAACGGTCTGGGGTATGTGGTGTTCCTCAATGACACGGCTGCATAAGGAAGGAGGAACCCAAACAATCATGGAACCAGGTTGTTCCATCCTGCAAGGTATATGGGGTTCTCTTGCGGCGCATGGACTCCAAGCTAACCAGAAGCTTGATTCCTTAAGGGCAGCAGGTTTGGGAAGCGAGGACACATGGGAGGAGCAGAGTGGCAGGGTCTACATCAGCGAAGGATACAACTGGATGAGCTAATAAGAGTATTTAGGAGGGGGGCACCACCGTCATAAGGTCCAATGGGTCCTCCTCCCCATTGGGGAACAAGGAGGGGTTACGGCTGAGCATGTCTGGCAAGACGTTCAGTGAGCCTTTGATGAATTCGTACATAAACTGGAACTCACAGAGGTCTTGATACATGTGGGTCTGCTGGTGATCTAAATTCTGAGGTTTACAATAGTAGAACAGGGCCTTATGGTCTGTCCAAACGGTATCTTTGTGCAGGGCGCCCTGCAGGAGATATCGCCAGTGGGTGAGTGACCATGCCACCGCTGCTAGCTCCTTATTTTATATCAGCCAAGCTTACTTGGTTGAGGTAAACTTCCTGGAGTAATAGGCCACCAGGTGCTCAACTCCCTACTCCTGCAACAGCACAGCACCCATGGCCACTAACAAGGCATCACAGGCTACTATGAAAGGCTGGGACGTGTCAGCATGCTGCAGGACAGGGGCTGTGACAAACACCTCCTTGATACCCTCAAAGGCCTGATGGCACTTGGGGGACCATTTAAAGGGGGCGTTCTTCCCAGTGAGGGGGTGCAATGGAGCTTCCAGCTGAGCAAGAGCGGGGGAAACTTTCCTCAAAAAAGTGATGGTGCCAAGAAAGCTGCGAAGCTGTTTTTGAGTGGTTGGGGTAGGCCAAGACTGAATGGCCTCCAGCTTGCTGGGGGGACTGAATACCCATCCTTCAGGTCAAGATTCGTTAGAAAGGTAACCTCGTCCCTGAAGAACTCGCACTTGGAGGGCTTTACAAATAGCCCTGCCTAGTGGATGGCTGCCACTACCACTTTGAGTTCCCTGACATGTTGTTCAGGGGTGGGGGAATGGACCATGATGACGTCAATATAGGCCACCACACAAGAGAAATGCAAGTCCCCCAGAACATTTTCAATAAGGCGTTGGAAGGTGGCTGGTGCATTCTTCAAGCCAAACGGCATCACCCTGAACTGGAACAGCCCCCAGCGAGTGCAGATAGCTGTGAGCCACTCCTGTCCCCTCGCCACCCTCACCTGATTGAAGGCATTCACCAGGTCCAACTTTGAGAAGACGCGAGACTTGGTGATGGCCTGTGCTATGCTCTTCTCTAAGGGCAAGGGGTATGGGTCCAGGACGGTGATGTTGTTGAGGTGTCCATAGTTGATGCAGGGGCGCAGGGACCCATCTGCTTTCCTGGCGAAAACTCTGATGGAGGCGATCAGAGAAGACTTCTTGATGGGTTACCCCTTCTCTAGCATGTCGTCCAACCAACTGCCAAGAGCCCTATCTTCTTCCTCCATATAGGGGTAGAGGGGGCAGTTGATCTTGACTAGGTCAACTGTCAGGTGGAACATCAAGTCATACTCGGAGTGTGACAGGAGCTTGGATGCCAGAAACATGTCGAAGATGGCCTTGTATGGGGCTAGGCAGGAGGGAAAATCTGGAGGGAGGTCAGCTTGGATGGCATCCTGTGTAGCGATGGAACCCAGGGATGTACCCTGGGGAAGGGTCTTCAGCAAGGGAATCTCACCATTCAACTTAAGGTTTTTAAACAACAAGGAGTTGGTGGCAAGATCAATATGCACTTGTTGGCGGCTCCACCAGCCCACCCCCAAGATTACAGGGTAGAGCAAGTTCTGTACCACTGAGAAATGGTCGGTGAATCCAAAGTCATGAACCAGGAAGTGCAATGGATGTTAAATGCGGTGGGACGTCATGGTCTCAGATGAGGCGCCCAGGATGAAGGAAGCTTCATCCATCGTTAGGTCCAGGGACTGTGCCACGCAAAGGTCAGTGAATTTACCCGCTGCTCTGGTGTCAAGCAGGGCTTGAACTGTGATTACCCCTGACTCTGAGGGAAAGGAAATGGTAAACAAGAAGTATGCTTGATCTTCTTTATTGAGGTGAGTTAGCAAAAGGGCACCCAAGGAGGGGCTATAGCCCAACATTAGGAGAGACTGGCCTGTGACCGCGGGGGTGGGGTGTGGCTGTTCCAGGGTCTCTACCACTTCCTTATTCCACATGGGAAGATGAGGGTTCATAAGCGCACCCACTCCACTCCCTTCAGGAGGTGAGATGGGTTCACCCTGAGGGATGATTACATCACACTGCAAGACTCTGAACACTGAGGGCCCAACGATCCAGCCTCCTGATCTGGGCTGGGTGCTGGCAGTACCATAAGCAAGGATTCCCATGGGGGGAGTTAACTGAGGCGGCCACCTCATCCAAAGGGACAGGGGGAACCCCCAACCCTGTTGCATTCACCAATAGGGTGGTGCTCTTCATTAGTGCTTGGCAGGGTGGGGACCAGCTCAGCTGAGCCAAACGGCATGTCTGGATGAACATGGTTACCGCCCAGAAGAAGAAGACCAGGTCATAAAGAGAAAGCATGCCCAGAGTGAGGGCGTAGGCCAGCGCATCGCTCATCCCAGCAAGGAAGGCGGAGAAGGCTGAAACTAGTGGTCAGTTCATTATGTCATGGATACATCTAAGCAGAACTAGACTGGGCTCCCAGTCAGGGTGCATGAGCACCCAGTGGAGGCCCCAGAATGCCAGAGGCATAGCGGTCTGGGCAACTAATATAAGTGGGGATTTACGGGGAACGTGAGGGAAGCAAACGTTCAGTAATGTACCAAAGGCCCCCAAGGCAAACCAAATGGTTGCATTGGGGGCAACCGCAAGTCTTACAGGGGCAACCCCCAAGGGCGAGAGAGACATGGAGGATGACGACTCCTCCAGGGTTCGCGTTTGCTGGCCTTCAGATTCTGATAGGGGGGCTTGCGCACCAGCGGGAGGCGGCACAGAGGCTGCCACGTTATGGGAAAGATGAGTAAAAGTATGGTGAACCCATGAGAGGGGCTGAGACCAAGTTTCCCCTGAAGGAGACACTCTATATCCCACTGGTGAGCTGGCCCGCAGCATCAGGGGCAGCTATGGGAGCTGAACTCATGCACAGCAGGCCAGGAACGCCTTGGGGATGCTCCAACTGAGGAGCAGCTTCTGCAGACTCAGCGCCCAAATGAACGGAAGGGCCTCCATTTAACAGACGCGTGGTAATGAATGGAGTAGTGGGTTCACCATCAGGGGTGGGATGGATTATTGTGTTTGCAATCCGCTGCTGCATGGCAGGATTGAGTGACCAGATAATCCAGTTGAAAAACATCAGAAAAAGGATTTGGGTGACAGTGTGCTTTGTCAGATAGATCGACGGAATTGTTTATAATTGTTTTTGAAGCAGATGAGGTCAATGGCAAACTAGGAAGATTTATCAGATTTATTTTGACAAAGGCAAAAAAGAATGAACTGACATGGCCCTCAGTGGGGCCATTTGTCTTTTAAATAGTTCGATAGGCATGGGGTAGTATCAAGGGATTGGTCATTTGGGGAATGGGAAAGGGATTTGGTTGGCTGGCTCAGAGGGGGTAAGAGGCAGCTCCCAATTTAGCAAAAGCTTAAAAAAAATTTTACAAATTTCCCCAACTTCTTGGGACCAAGCCAAATCAATACTGCCAATATGGGTCCTGATGATTTGAATTGGCCGGTTTGCATGGCTGGGGCGTTCCAGAAAAGTCTTGGAAGGCAGGGGTCCATGGATTGGGTTCATTGCAATTTGGACCAATCCCATGATTGTGCAGCTCATACAATCTGAACTTTCTGGATCCGTTTCAGAATGTTGGACCTGATGATCTGAGCCATTCAGAACTGGGTTTGTGATCAGAGACATGTTCTGATCTGGCTTCCTAAGCAGGCCAGCCCAGACCGGCTCCCCCAGTCTGTAAATTACCAGCTGGGCTCTGATATTGGGAATTGCCATTTTCCCAATTTTTGGCCATGGCTTACCTGGGGAGTGGGTGACCTCAGGGCCCTCTCCACGCCCCCTGATGTGAGCCACCTCCCTGCAGACCCCTTCTATCAATCCTACCAGGATTGAAGAGGGGGGAAGGGGTGGGAGTGAGATGGCTTTGGGGAGGAAAGCCATGACCAAGCGCTCATCTATCATGTGGTCAAGGTCACCCAGCTGTGACAGAGGGTCCATGGGAGCCTTGGGGCCCCTCTTCATCCAGAAGGGATGCTGAACACTATTCAGTTCAAGGGCTGGTCCCCAAGACGTACAGAACTGGCAGAAAGCACCAGTTGTAGGGGTTTTTGTTGAAATTATAAGGTCAGGTCCTTTGAGGGATACATTATTATCAGTCATAGGTAGCACCAGCGGAATCTCTTAGGGGTACTTCTTCCCTAAAGCAATCTCTCAACATAAATGCATCTTGAGGAAATTTCTAATCAATTGAACAGGCAGGATCTCTGTATAAAAATAGGAAATCTTCTGGAAGAAATGATGGAATCACTAAGGCAAATCTGCAAATTGTGCAGGCAATCCTAGATAAACTAAGCAAAAGAAATGACAAGAGATTTATTAAATTGAGCATAACTTTATTAAGAATTAAATGGTACTTTAAATAGTAACAGACTAGAATCAATTATAAAATAAAATAAAGGGATCTCCAGATGGTGAGAGATAGGTGTATACCACATATGGAGATAAAAATAGATTTGGTAATGTAAGAGGTAAAAGGCACAGTATAGGTTCAGGGTTAGAGTAGATCAGGGTTCATTATTGAGAGCTAAACTGATATAATGTTAACACAGTTAAGTGTTTTCTTATCTGCTATAGGGAAGCTAACAGATAGAAAGGTAGAATAGGTGACACAATGCATAATATGTGGTGTGAGGTGGTTAATGAGGTGGGTAGAGGAGTTAAACACTGAATAAATCTTCAGGCCTAATATTAAGATTAATAGTAACTCATCTCTGGTATTCTTCCCTATCTTATTGGCCAGTGGGTATTAATGGGGAAATTTATCCCAAATTCAGTAAATTGTGAAGTTGACATTATTAATTACTTGATTCTAAGTAAAATAAGATTGATAATTTTTGGGCCTTAATCTTAAAATATAAATTATTAAATTAATAATAAAAAAATATAGGCTGAAATTTCCTATTCAAAGAATGTATTGTGAGTCCAAGTTTGAGGCTTTACACCTACCAGGGCAAAGCCTGATAACCAACAAGAAAACAAACAGGCTAACAATAAACATATCCCTCTACATATCTTCCAGCTAGGAGATTTAGTCCTATTTTACTATCACTGGCCAGGTGAAAAGTGATAAAAAATTGGTCTTGAATTGGTCAGGACCTTATAATGTCATATATTAAAGGGTAAACAAACATTCAATTTATGTATTTTCCCAAATGTAACGCACTGGCTCCTTCCAGTGAGCCACGAGTGAATTAAGAAGCAGGGCCAAGTCAATGACCAAAGGGCAGACAAGGTCTCTGAGACCATTCTCCTAGTGCGTGTGCTACAGGAGCCACAGATAAACACCCCTTGGAGGACAGTTGTGAGTATGCTTACCCCTAGCAACATGCCCTGACTCCAAGACAAGGTGTATAGGGAGGCGATAGCCTTCCCAATCTCGCTCTCAAAATCCAACTCCTGTTTGTGTAGGCCAAACATGGCCGCTGTTAGACTAAATAATCAAAACAAACTTCGGAAGACAGTAATAAAAATAGATAAGGCATAGGAACGGCTTTATTTGATATATTTAGGCAAGTTGATATAGAATGAGACTATAGAACCTCCCATTCTCAA